>JBBYHK010498774.1:0-14860 GCA_038382065.1 Adansonia grandidieri | reverse complement strand
GGGGCAGGCTCACTCGGTAATCATCCAAATTTTTATTTTTATTTTTTAAAAATTTTACATTAAATTAATTATTTTCACAAAATTGAAAAATAAAATAATTTTAATAATTATATATATATATATTTTTCATTTTAAGAATCTTCAACAAGTGTTTATAATCTTAGTTAAGCTTTCTCTATTGAATTTAAAAGTGTAAGAGTTATAATAAAATTAAATATTACATGATTGCAACGTAAAATTAAATTATATTAAAATAATGGGCTATTAATTAAAAATTTACTTATATTTTTTTAATATTATATGTGATTGAATTTAACGTTATTCATCAAGTGATACTAAATCAATAAAATTTAAATTTAAATAATAAAATAAAATTAAAGATATTTTAAGCATTTATACTTTACAAAAATATATCCATTTAAAAAATTATCTAATTTTTTTTATATCTTTAATTTGAAAAATAACTATCTATTGAAAAAACCACTAACTTTTTTAACTTATTGTTTTTAAAAAATATAATATTACTTTTTTTTATAAAATATGTAAAATATTTGATTGAGTTCATTATATGAATTAGTTAAAACTTAAGATAAAGTACATTGAAGGTTTTTATATTTTTATTTACTCCCAAATCATGGCAATTACTGATTAACCATTCCGAATCTGGATTCTGTCACCCCAAACCCAGAGCCTCGCGTTCGTTTAAGGTAAATTCATATTCCAAAAACATAAATAATTAAAATTTTAAGGTTTTTTTTAATATTTGGTTTTTTAATTCTGTTTGCTGTGATCTGCACTTTTATTATAGTTATGGAGGAGCTATCATCGAAAACTCACACTTTTGCCATCTCCATTGTGCTTTTCTAAGTTTTTTCTGGTTTTTTTTTTCCTCTTTAATACTAAAATGTTGCTATCAATTTACTTTCATCATAGCATTTGGTTATGGCTTAAGAAAAAGTGGTTTATTTAGAGTGATTTGGGGAAGACAATGCATGGTAGTATGAGCCTGCTGCACATGAGCTACACTAGAACAAAGTAGAGAAAATTTAATGTACAGTACTCAAGTGTGAATATCGGATAAAGATACATGTTCGATATAAGTCCATGTATTTGAAAGCTCCCGTTCTCATATCCATATCCAAAAATGTGTTAGATATAGGTGTCGGATGTAGGTGCTTCAGAAAAAAACCAAAGAGTTAGAGCGTCTTAGCCAAATGTGAACAGCCAACGACGGCACTCTTAGTCTTAGCTTCATGGATCTCACTGGATATGCACTAACAGTGTACCTAGTTGATTAAATCTGTTTTAAGCGTAAGTTGACATTCCCATTTAGTGGTGAATCTTTTCGCCGTTTGCTAATCTTGGAGACGTTCGATGAGAAAATTGTTAGAGAAATATGTTGGCAGTCCTAGTTTGAAAAACAATCTCTTGCTATGTAATTTTCCATCTTTTCAAAATATATAGCAAGAGATAATTGAGAGCAACATAAGAATAAGAAATTTGTAGAAGGCAATATATCCAGATTCATACAAAATCATTCTTAAGATAATTCGAGATGAATCCTGATATTGTTGTCCCCCTCCCAGGGAGCTCCAAGATTGAAGATCCTTTATCGTGGTTAAATATCCGGCTTAGATTTGCGAATACCATCTGATTATCTTGCTCATCTAATTTCTTCCTGATTTTTTGCCCTTGACGGATTAAGTGTTGCATTATTAGTCCGCTCTTTGCTATCTAATTTCTTTATCTTCCGGCGATTGTTTGAACTCTCCCCTATTTCTTACATAAAGTTTTTGTTGACTAGTCTAATAACATTTTAGCTTTTTTCTTCATTTACATTTCATTTATGTCTATAATGTTCTGTTTTACTGTTTACAACAGTCCAACATGAGGGTTTGTTTATTGGAGGTGCCGGTTTTTATCGATTCTCACTTAGTCGAGAAATTGATGGAAAATGAGGAAAATGAGGTTGGTAGATTTCCTTATCACGTCTGAGCTCTGATTCATTGATTAGAAATGATTAGCAAGGTCGATACAAGTATTTCACTCATGCACAAAGATTATCTTGTTCTATCCCATTTTATGTGTCTAATACCTTCATACTCAGGTTATTGTCGTCGATAACTACTTCACTGGATCAAAGGACAATCTTAAAAAAATTGTTGTGGTTGATGGCCGTGATCGTCTTATGGAGGGGGAAAACACTGGTCCAATCAATGTTGGAAACCCAGGTTAATCCCACAAACTTTTATGTGAATTTATGGAAGATATATGATAGGGTTCATGATTACCTCTTAGTGCTTATTGCCACTATCACGCACTTGTAACTGATTTAGATGCTTTTTTAAACTATTTTAGGTGAATTTACGGCGCTTGAGCTTACTGAGACGGCTAAGGAGGTTCGATAATCTCTCTAGATTCTCCGTAATAATCGAATTTGCTTTTAATCATCGTACATATCAGCCTCTTTGAAAAGGGGTTCGAAGAATTATGCATTAAGTAAATGAGGGATTGCAAATTACTGTTGGTTTAGGTTTTGAAAGTTTCTGTTTCACGGTGCATCATTGCAGCTTATTAATCCGAAGGTGGGGATAAAAATGGTGGAGAACACTCCGGACGATCTGCGACAGAAAAAACCCTACATTGCAAAGGCGAAGGAATTGATAGGTTGGGAACCGAAAGTCAAGTTACGAGATGGTCTTCCGCTCACGGAGGAGGATTTCCGATCCAGACTCGGAGTCTCCGACGAAAAGAAGTGAAGAAAACCCCGTTTACTGAATTAATTAGAGGGTGAAATTTTCATTGGCAGATTCATTGCTTGTGATGGCAATATTTCTCATCTTGTTCTTTATTATTATTATTATCATCATCATCGTCGTCGTCGTCGTCGTAGGAAATAAACAATAATTACAGAATGTGAGAAATTTGTGAACCTTTCTAAAAAAAATTGGCAGTCATTTATAGTGAACATAGAATGTCTGGTTCTGGTCTTGCCCTGAATTTTGTTTGCCACCAGCGATTAATAAAATCTGATATGACTCTTGACAAACTCTTTCCTTTAGTTATGTAACATGCCAATATGCCATGTTTGGCAACTTGTTTAAGGGAATGAAATCTCCGTTAGTTTTTCGTGTAAACAAGATACCTTGCTTGCAAATAATAAAGTAAATAAGTCGAGCACTTGAACCTCAAGTTGGACTTGTCAAAAAAAATAGGAGGTCTTTTAAATTTGACTCATTCATTTAAACTAATCAAATTAAAAACTTAAGTATGAATTCAGCTTATTTAACTCATTTATAATTTAATTTTTTTCTTTTATCAAATCTCTCCTTAGAATATTTTTTAAGGTTATTAATTTAATATTTAACAAACATCTTTATGTTAAAAGATTGAAAGACTTTATGAAAATTAAAATTGGATAAGTAGGAAATAGAAATATATAAAATTGCAATTTTTTAAATAAAACACAATAAATAAAGAAATATAAATTTATACAAATTTATGAACTATTCACTAGTTTTTAATGCCAAACCTATAAAGTTTAAGTTTGGCTCATTTATAAAATGCTCTAGTAGGTGACTTAAACTTCAAGTAATTGGTATCATTCAGGTTCTATTAAGATTTGTTAAAATTTATATAATATTAATTATTCATATATCAAATTTATATAAATATAATATTTTAAATACGATTATGATATGTAAAAAAAAAGATAATGAATATGCAAACTATTAAATTTAATTATACGATTTTAAAAGTTAACTTTTGAATAAAATAATTTTATTATTCTCACTTCTCTCGATTTTTATTTTTTAAAATATATCCATTTTTTACATTTTAATTTATCACAATCTTTTTTACATAAATATCAAATAATTAAAAGAATTTTAAATCATATTTTTTTTATTGCACTTTTTTCTAATTCATTATTATTACTTTTTCAACAAATTGGCCTTCCTCATTTGCCTCGTGTTTTCCAGCAATTCGCCGAAAACAACAAAATCAGAACGAAAACCCGCCTAATTTGAAATTCTAAAACATTCAAAAAGCAGACAAATCCGCCTGACGTGGCTTAAAATTGATCAAAACCGTCGATTAGCACAGAATCAACGATAGAGGTATACCCATTGTTTTCACGCGGATCGATAGCATTAGCCGTCGATAAACATTTAATCGTACGACTTACAGTAGCCCCCGCCAACCATTCGGCAAAAAAACCCAAAAACCCCAGAATCCTACCCTTGATAAATAATCCACACAATTCCGCTCGCCTTCGCAACATTTCCGTTTCTCATTTTCATCTCCAAAAATATTTTCCGAGAAAATCAAAAGCTTTCCACGAAAATGTCAGGAAGAGGAAAGGGAGGAAAGGGGCTTGGAAAAGGAGGAGCCAAGAGGCACAGGAAGGTCTTAAGGGATAACATCCAGGGCATCACTAAGCCTGCGATTCGGCGCCTGGCTCGTCGAGGAGGAGTCAAGAGGATTAGCGGCTTGATCTATGAAGAAACGAGAGGAGTCTTGAAGATTTTCTTGGAGAACGTGATTCGTGATGCCGTGACTTACACTGAGCACGCGAGAAGGAAGACTGTCACCGCCATGGATGTCGTTTATGCCTTGAAAAGGCAAGGCAGAACTCTCTATGGCTTTGGAGGTTAGGTGTAGTACTCTTATCATAAATCAAGTTTGAGACCGTAGAATCGTAGATCATGTCTTTCATGTGATCGTTTCGGTTCCTTATTGATGTGATTGAAATCTGTAATCTTGAATCTCATCAATGGATTTCATTAAGCCAAGCTTTTCAATTTGGTTTTTCGATTTACATTTTTCCGAGAATTTGTTTTTTGCAATAAATTATAAGCCATGATTTATTTTATTCTAGAGAATTATATTTTAGGCATGGAATGGAAGTATGGACAAATCACATGTTGGTCACGTGAAAGTCGTGCTTGGTCGTAATTATGCCAACCTACCGCCCTCCTATTTCGGGGTTCATGCCTAATCAAATTATATAAATAATTGTTGACTTTTCAATTGAAAATTCAAATGAAAATTAATTATAAAATTTGATTAACGAAGAAATGAAAATATTTGTTAATTTTTTAATCTTATTTTTCAAGTAAAAAATTTATTATTGCTTTATTATATAATTAATCATATTATAATTAAAAGATCGAAATAACATTTGTAAAATGTGTAAACTTGAATCCAGAATATACCATAATTTTTGTAATGCAGTTTGTATCATTTGCTAAGAAATACCTAAATTTGTATTATACAAAATTTTAATATATTTATATTAAATTTATTATATCATATTTATTTACTTTAAGGGAAGCAAAGTGGAAAACTCTTGAGATTCATCCAAATATTATTATATTCGTCTTTTCTTCACATGATTCTAATATGCCCTAATTAAATCTAAAGCTTATAAAAAAAATTATAATGGATTGTTTTCCTTGTGCTTTGGATTTTTGTTATTTTCAGACATAGTTTACTGTGTTTAGCGATAATAATGTTAATTCTGTTTTTCCAAGGCTTTCGTCCCGAGTATTCGGGAATTCATTTGCGGTATCTGACATTGCCAGGTGCCAACTCAATATCTACCCACTGGTCCCAAGTAAAATTTAGGTAACTTGTTATAGTAAAAGGGTTTTATTAACACTTTTAAAATTAGATAATTTATTATTTATATTTAATTTTTAATTATTTTAATTTTTATAAATTTTAATGTGTTTATAAGCAAAGAATATATATATATATATAAATTTTAACGTATATTTATATTATATTTATATTAATTTTTTTATTTTTTATTAAAAAAATTATTATATATATAATAATAATATATTTGAAGAATGCTATTAAAACACTGAATTGGAAAAATCCGAAAATCCAATTTTCCAATCTTATTAAACTTGGATGTGTCGAAATTGGTCACCTTTTGCTTTGCCTGCCCGTGAGGCCGTGACGCCAACATCGCAAAACCACAAAAATTGACACCTGTAGCGCTGCGACCCAAAACCTGGAGCTTTCGTTTAATCATATCACAATTTGACCCACCAACTACCTCCACGTGTCAGCAAAAAACTTCCCATACTTTTGATGACGTGGAGTCCGCCTCTCCCAGCGAACTCTCAGTTCACTGGCCTTCCCTACCTTTATCATTATCCCCCCTCTCTCTCTCTCTGTCTCTCTCTTTCTCTCTCTCTCTCTATATATATATATATAAATATATCTCAATTTTAGTAGAATTTAGAAACAACGAAAAAAAAAAGAAAAGAAAAAACTCAACCACCAGATATCGACGCGATTCGACAATAAGAGAAGCTTGAGCCGAGCGAAGCGAATCGAATTCTGGCATTTTCACCAGTAGTTTGCCTTCGCCACCAGTATGGGAGTGCCGACCGACGACGCCGTCTGGATCCAGAAAGGAAAGAAGCCTGGAGAGCCTCATGTAATCACTGTTAATTGTCCCGATAAACATGGCCTAGGATGCGATATTTGCCGTACAATTCTTGATTTCGGTCTTTACATCACCAAAGGAGGTCAGATTCTTTACCTTGTCTTTCTATTTTTACCGCAATTCCTTTTTCCTTGTTTGCAATTATAGGGTTTGTTTGATTAGATTTGCATTTGTTTAAAATTATGAATCCTTTTTGATTAATTTAGATGTTTTTAATCGTAAACATTGTTTGGTTATAGATGTTTCAACGGATGGAATTTGGTGCTATATGGTATTTTGGGTAGTTCCTCATTCAAGCTCACCTTTTGTGAGGTGGCCGAGTTTGAAGAACCGCCTTCAATCCTTATGCCCCTCTTGTTCAGTGACATTTTACTTGAATGATCAAACTTCGAACTCCGCGGCTTCTCCAGTTTACTTGCTCAAGTTCTTTTGCCTTGATCGGAAAGGATTGTTACATGGTAATTGTGATTCCAATTAAATGTTTCCTTAATTCATGTGAATGTCTTTGTATGTGCACAAATGTGTATGCGTGTGCATTGCGCATGGTTGGTTCCAATGTGGTTGGAGTCTTGCTTTAGATGTAACACAGGTGCTCTGTGAGCTCGAGCTGACAATTCAGAAGGTGAAAGTTACGACAACCCCGGATGGCAGAGTTCTCGATCTCTTCTTTATAACCGATAACATGTGAGATTCTATTCTTTGAGATGTATGCATTGCTTTCTTTACAGCAATATTAGCCTATGTCATAGCAGTGTTCTGTTGCCTAGGAGTTCTTTTGTTATTATTTGTGAGATATTTCTGTTCTTTGTTTCTGCTTGATAGGTTGACGAATCTAGCCTTAGCTCTTAAATGTTGTTCAGAAGGTATTTAATTTGGGACCACTTGTATCAAGTGGTCCAATTCTAGTGAAAGTGAAATAAATGTCATGTTCATCTTGTTTTATTTATAAAGCCAAATGCCTTTGGTTCTTTGCTTAGCTTGTTATTGTTTCTCACTGTAATTAGTTTCTGCTTGATGCCTGTATTGCTACCTTGAACTTATAGGCCATTTGAGAGTGTCTCTTCACTGAAAAGTGAAAATAAGATGGTGCATATTGTCTATTGATGATATCTATGTTGCTTCGACTTTTCATTTTTCTTGAAGTATTTGTGTTTGACACATTTCCATAGATAAATATGCGGATATGACCTCTAAGGATCCTCCGAATACATGGAAAAGCTTTTAAAAATTGAATTTACCATGTTAGACGCATAGCCGTATCTGACACTCACACTTGAGTTTGAGTAACAAAGGATGATTGAGCTGTTATTTGTAGATTTAGGGGGTTTAGAACTTGTTAACCAGTTTTCTTTGGAAACTTTGTAATTGTATTAATTATAATCAAGTTCTCTTAATCTCAATTATGTTGCAACATTCTCAGGGAGCTTTTACACACAAAAGAACGACGAGATGACACATATAAACGATTAAATGCTGTGTTGGGTGAATCATGCATCAGTTGTGAACTCAAGTTGGCTGGTCCTGAGTATGAATCTCATCTGGGTATCGCATCTCTTTCTCCTGCTTTAGCGGAAGAGTTATTTCGTTTCGAGCTATCAGATCAAGAGACTCGCTCACAAGCTCTTAGCCCAGATATGGTGAAATTGAAGAAAGCAAATGTGGTAGTGGACAACTCGTTGAGCCCGGCTCATACGTTGCTTCAAATACTTTGTGTCGATCATAAAGGTCTTTTCTACGATGTGTTGAGAACTTTGAAAGACTGTAATATCAAGGTATTCTGCATTCTGCTAAACTGTTAAAACTTTTACAAGTTCCTTGTAAAATTAGTTTCTGTTGTACGGTGTTATAGTTTGCCTGTTTGATTATGCTGCATAATTCCTATTACTTGCTTGCCACATAACTGATGGTATTTCAAGAAAAATGAAAAGTCGGAGCAATATAATTGTTGATAATTGCTTTTTGTTTCTTTGTTTCCCAGATAGCTTATGGTCGGTTCTCATCGAACTCCAATGGCTATCGTGATCTAGACCTATTCATTCAGCAAAATGATGGGAAAAAGATTGTGGATCCTGATAAGCAAAATGGTTTATGTTCTCGTCTCAAGACGGAAATGCTTCACCCATTGCGAGTCATCATTTCAAACCGGGGGCCAGATACAGAACTTCTGGTTGCTAATCCAGTTGAGCTATCTGGAAAGGGGAGACCACGGGTGTTCTATGACGTTACACTAGCTCTGAAGTCTCTTGGGATTTGCGTATTCTCGGTAAGAAATAAATTCAAGAAAGTGTTTTGAATTGAAACTCATGAACATATTGCAAGTCAAAAACCCTTGAACATGTTGCAACTCTTTTGACTTGCGATTATATAACATTATAGAGCGAGAGTAATAATGCAAAGATTTGTACTTCAAACTAGAGGTGTAATCGAACCGAGTTGAGCTTAATTTGTAAGAAACTTGAGCTCGAGCTTGACTCGAAATTCGAGGTTTAAAGTTCAGGTCGAGCTTAATCGAGTTTTAGTTTTAAAATTCGAGCTTGATTAAACTTGTTTATCTAGTAAAAAAAATTAGATCATTTCGCATTGATTTCAAACTCGATTATTTATGCTGGAGCTTTAGTTGAAGTTCGAATTAAGATCATTCAATACCAATTAAAAATGAGAAGTTCGATCAGGCTTGTGAGCTGCTCGAGTCAAGTGGTAGGATACTCAAATTCAATTCTTTCGATAGTTCGAACTACTCAAGCTTGGCTCAACAATGATCAAGTCGAATTCGAGTTTTTTTTTTTGCTTTTCTTTTTAGTTGAACCTTAGTAGCTTGCAAGCACATATGCCTTATTTACGCCTCAGTTCAAACTAAAGGATTGAGTTTGTATTTCCATAGTTCAATATACCCATACGGTAGCATGGTTGGCCATTTTGAGCTAAAGATGTTATAGCAAGAAGGCTAATGGTTCTGTCATTCCAGTCATAATCTGCAAACGCATTTGTCGAATTCATTTTGTCCTAGGCAGGCAGGCGAAATATCATGGTTTTAACTGGTTATATGACTATTTACTTTTTTTGGTGTTTTAGGCTGAAATTGGAAGACATTCAAGTTCGGAGCGTCAATGGGAAGTCTACAGATTTCTTTTGGATGAGAACTGCAGATTCAACTTATCGAGTATGGTAGCTAGAAATCAGATTGTAGATAGAGTTAGAAGAATGCTGATGGGTTGGTGAGTGCATTCATCTTTTTGTTTCTGGAATTTGAGTTCCACCACCACCGAGTCCCGACCTGATTCTGGAATTCGAGTCCCCACCAAGATGAGCGCCACCCCGAATCCTGACCTCACCCTACCTAAGGTCCTGACCTGATTCTGGAATCCGAGTCCCCACCATGACCAATACCAATGCCACCCCGAGTCCTGACGTGACGCACTCCGACCCAGTGACACGTCCAATGCGCTAGCTAATCCACAATTTTATGTTGATGCATATTGGCATCCTTGTATTGTCAAATAAAACCTTCATTAATAAAACACCTTATGTTGAGCATAAGTAAAAGCTCAAAAATGACTGCTCTTTTAGTTGTTGTAGAGATGGAAAAGAAAGTTTTACTAGTCTGACGATGTTAGAGCATGCTGATCCAACCCGTTCTTGGTTTTTACCCAAACTAACCAATGAATGGGTTATTATGGCTAACTTGAATTTTCGGCTGTGAATTTCTAGAGAAATCAGACTGTATTAGCTTGGTGAGATAGATCTATTGATATGATATGAACCTTTGAAATATTAAAGCATTAATAAAACCATTAAACTTTGTATCAAATATTAGATTAGAACCTTGGCCAAAATTCTTCCATTAATAAATATATTTGATTTGATTCACCTATGTTTAAAATATGTCTACTAACAATATCTCAAGCTAATGATTAAAAAAGTGCTAAAAATGATGTAATTTTAAGTTTAATTTCAAGCATCTTCTTTTGACCTCAATTTATTAAAAAAATTAAAATATATCTAAAAGCATTATTTTAAAACAGTAAAATAAAGAATTTCATTTATGGGTGAACTTGCAATGATCGAAGTTAAAACTTTCGCACACATTTTTAAACTTACAACAAATTTCTGATCAATATAAGGTCCGAATATCTAATTATTGGGGAGAAAAAACCTTCTTTGCATATACTTTCAGTAGAGCAAATAAAAATGCAGAATTGTTTTGAACTTTAATGTTATCAAAGTAAAATAAATTGAACTCGACAAGAAGCTTGACAATTAAGAAGAAAAATAAGATACGGCTTAAAGAATCAGTTTAACATCCAACCATATAGCAGCTGACTATGCTACTCCAACTCTACATACTTGTATCTAACACTCATGTTTAATATATATTCGGACATTGATATAAAAAATACGATCTTTCAAATATATAAAAAAATTTTTTAAAAAAATTAATAAACCCATCTCAGATGCACTCATATCCAACACTTACTCAAGTCTCCAGATACATAACATTGAAAGACTATTAACCGGTGGAACCCAAATCCGGTAAATGGCGAGGAGCAAGTCAAAGATCCCAACCACTCATGAACCGTGGCAGTAAACATCCAAATCACAACACAACTATCCTCCCCAGCTAACGTATGAAATCCATTACACTTAAATTAACTTAAAGAATAAACAAAAGCTTTCATCCAGATATTACCTCATGGATGAGATGCATCTCTAATTGGGAAATAGAGAGCATTCCCAATCCATTTATAAAATAAAATGGCTAGCATTCGATAGTTATAGAACTATGAATTGATAGGTCAAGAATTATGCAAATCAGTAAATAGGAAACCGGTGCTCACCAGCTTCATGGTCCGAATGTTGAGGGCGAAGGTATTATTCGTATGGAGATGGCAACCATGAGAACCGATACTATAGCAAATCAACGTCATTGCATATTGGTGTCAGTCTTACCTAATATTCATTTTGCTAAACTTGAATCATAGAAGGTTGCGATGCTTCAAGTAGAATTAAAGCCATTTGCTCCAAGACATAGCATAACAGCTCGCAGAATGAACATAAAACATCATGCAAATTCCAACCATTTTTTATCTTAGCTCATGACACAAGAATGTATCCATGCCCTAACACACACTAATGGTTTTAACACGATTAAAACTATTCAACTTCCTCAATCAAACTTTCAAACCAGACATGCTAGCCAGAGCTTTTCTTCGAATCCACTTTTGGGGTTTAGGCACTGAACCAATGCCTTAGCAAAGCAAAGAGCTTAAGAGCAAAGCAGGCATATTCCGAGACACTGAGACTTCAGTCACTTTTTATGGAATTGGAAGAGAGTAAAAAACTTCAGAATCTTACTGTACTTTGACAGATTCCTATAACCATTTCAAGTTGAGAACAAGCTCCTATTCGCCAATTGTGATAAGCCTTCAACAGTTTTTCTCCACCAAGAAATCAACGGGTTGAACAGAAGCAGAGAGATTCTACAATAATCAACTACGATAAGCCACAGCAGCAGCCATGACAGATAATGGGGGGAAAGAATACTCCATAATGATATAAATAGAGTGAGGTAACTTAACCACCTAAAAGCCTAGAAAGGAAAACCAACTGCATCATCAACAGGACAAAGGACGAAATTCTGAACAGCTAAAAAAGAATCCACAAGGGAAAGAAAAGCAAAAGAAATCTACCTCAATTGCAGTCTCTTTGGTTTCAAAATGCGGGAGCAACCAAAAGGCAAAGCAGCTCTGGGCAATGGCAAGATAACTACTCCCACAGCATGCAGCCAAAGTTTCCTTTCCATATGGAAAACGGAGAGAAAAACTTCCCACTTTCATTCCTGATTTGTGGGGTGGGTCAGTTACAATGGAACCAAAAGCATAGTTGCAGATTACAAAATGATAGCTTTCCACTAACCCATATTCTTATACCCCAAGTCAAAGGAACAATCAACAGTAAAAGCCCAAACTCCATAAATAGAGGCTAATAGTTCTTTCCAAAACTAGTTCCTCTAAAGAGTATGATTTTGGTAGAGATACACAAATAGTTGGGATCAAGCACATAATGTCCACAGTATAAAAGACTTAAAACCAACCAACAAAACATAAGAAAAGCTTCAATTTGTCTGCATAGCTTCAGAATGGTACTTCTCTAGATCAGCATCAAGAGCTTCTGTGGAAAGCTTTTCTCCACGGCCCTTTCCCCGTCCACGGCCTCTTCGAAAGCCACGGCCTCCCGCACCACCACGTTGCCCACCAAATCCTCCACCCCTGCCTTGGCCACTGTAAAATAACAATATGAGATTAATAAGTCAAGTCCATCATCAGTAACCAAAACCTGTTGAGTAATTAGAGAAAAGAATGATATGGAATACATATTCCATAGATGTTCACTAACATAAATGTTGGTGTGGCACCAATTTGTTATACAGGAAAGCTAACAAGCATTCACAAAGATGAATCGTTGAATGCCCTACTAAGTAGAAATATAAATTACACAACAAAACCACTCAGTATAAGTGGTAATGTGATATGATATATGTCTACATCCTTTAAAAAAACTGTAATACTGCATAGGCACGACAGAAGCAATAATCACTCTTAAACAAACACCAAAAGTATATACATTGTGAAATTTACTTGACTATGCTAATATCTCAGAGTACGTATGTCAAGCAAGATGCTTGTTGGAATATATATCATGGCTAATGGTTAATGAATTTTTAAAATGACCATAAAGCCACACAATTCTATAATTTTCTCCAGCACCAAAAACTAAAAAAATTCAATAATTGATAATCAAGGAGAAATTTCTGCCAAGAATTTATCTTCAGATAAGCATGTTATGGAGATTAACGCTCAGCAACACAATCTAACCGAAAAATTTAGTCAAAACTTGTAAGCACTCTATAACATCTCAAAACGCATCAGCATAACAAATAATAGAATCTAAAGTTTCGAATAAAACAAGGTATCATGCATATATATGATAAAGATTACCCTCTCGGGGCTCCATTAGCACTTCCAAAGGTGCCATTAGCCGCTGAAGGTGCAACAGGAGTAGCAATGTTTGTTCCCACAATCTCAATTTTCATTGGCTTCCCATCGAGCTGAACATTGTTGTATCTCTTTACCGCAGCCATAGCATCTACTCGCCGTGAAAAGACAACTTCTGCCGTTCCCTAAGAAAAAGAGTTTTTTGTTCTAAACTACAGAAGGATACAAAGAATTTCACTGGAAGGACCAATTTATGCCAAACTTGATCAGATACCTTCGATCTCCCGCTCCTATCATAATGGATCCCAAATCGTTTCATGTCACCAACCTCAGAAAATAACTCCTGTATATAAACACAAAATATTAAAAAAAAAAAAAAACACTAACAACGATACAGCATCGATCTAACGGAGAAATTCAAGAAAGAATTTACAAGCGTTTATGAACTTAAATTCAGCTATCTCAATTTCTCAAGCATAATGAATATTTAAACAATTTTCTGAAGAGCAAAGACTGGGGAATCACGAGTATAAGTTTATGGAGAATAAAAAATTCAAATCAATATCACCGTTAAAATAACAAAAATTCGGAACAGAACAGAAAAACTTATACGAAAAATTAAATAAGCAAATAGCAGACTTTTGTTAAAAAAATACCTTGATGTCGTCGTTTGAAACACCATAATCTAAATTAGAGATGTAGAGCTTCGTTCCGGTTTCTATTGCGGAGGCCCGACCTGCTTGTCCTTGGAACGCCGCTCCCTTATCGGAATACATATCGTGCTGCCACGTCGTCTCCGGCGCCTGAACAAGGAAAAAAACGCACATAATTATAAGAAAACCGAGTCAAAACGGAGAAAAAAGTAAATCTAATAATTAAAAACGCAAAAAGTTATAATCAGATCTAAACCCCTAGCTATCTTACCTTAGCCGTGGTATATGGTGCCGAGCGGTTTGCTCCTCGATTAGGAAAACGGCGAGCGGGCCCCGTTCCGGATCCACGTCCCCGACCGCGAGAGTTTCCGGGTCGGTTGCGCTTGATGAGGTCGTCTAGCGACATCTCTAAAGCATTTGACATCTTTTTTATTCTTCTTTAGTTAGAACAAAAATAAAACACTAGAAAAGAAATTAGAGAGAGAGAAGGAGAGATAGGGTTTCGCCAAAGAAGAGATTTGTAATGCGGCGAATACCAAAAAGGCCTAGAGTCAATAAATAAATTGGTTATGCTGGCTTGTCTAAATAAAGTATTTAGCACTTTCTCGACAAGGTGTCGTGGTGTAGTTGGTTATCACGTCAGTCTAACACACTGAAGGTCTCCGGTTCGAGTCCGGCGACGCCAAATCGTTATTATTTCTTTTTCTGCTATTTTCCGTTTCCTGATTCACCTTTTTTCTGCTGGAATTTCA
>JBBYHK010498763.1:0-14862 GCA_038382065.1 Adansonia grandidieri | reverse complement strand
TTGTTTTAAAAAATGCATAAGAGTTTTCAATGATTGATGATGATACACTAGTAAGCAATATCGATTTACTACCAAAGCCTTTTAATTGTTGATTTTTATTAAATTATTTTTAAGGTTTTTTTTTTAAATCAAATCCCTATTTACTTTTTATTAGATTTTACTATTTGTACCATCACATCGTTTTTTTTTTCTATTCCCAAAATCAGTTTAAAACTTCTAAAGATCCTTGTAGGATACGATCTCTACTTCCCTATACTTTAAATCTAAAAATCAAGCCAAAAAAAGTGAGCAATATAAACGGGTAGCATCGATAACTACCACTTAATAATAAGAATTTGATTTAGATTTATCCACTAGTCGGAACTTGATAGGATTAATTCGAATTAGATCGGGACTGGGATTAATTTTTGATAATCAAGATCGATATGATTTAGTTCAAATTATTATTTAAACAATAAAATATATATTTATTTAAATTCATTTATAAAAATATATAAATATTAATATAAATATTTTAATATAAACAATAAAATAGATTTTCAATCTGAATTGAACTTAAGCAAGTAAATCTTTTTCTATTCAAATCTAATCCGATACGAATTATGGATACCTTTGGGTATATTCAACCATGCTAACAGTAAATTTTTTTTAAAAGAAAAAAAATGGAGGACATGCAATAAAAAAAAGTAAAAGTAAATATGAAATTCAAGATAAAATGATAACTTTGATTTTCTAATTAGTTGTAATTTATTATTGGATTTATTCATAAATCGAACTGAATCAAATTATAACTCGACCTTTTAAAATATTTTTATTTAAATTTAAGTTATATCAAATTTTAAATAATTTAAAAATTTATTTTACTATTTATTATAATAATATAATAAATATTTTTTTATTAAAAAATAATTTATATCAAATCAAATTAAATTTATAAAAATTTTATTTAAAATTTAATTTATACGAATAAAATATGTAGTCGATGAATATAGAATATGTAGTCGATGAATAGGCTTACTTATTACCAAATTTTAATAAATATGTTATCATCCATTGCCCGATTCTCCCATTCCCTACAAAAGAAATAGATAAATAGTGGTAGGTTGTGTGTTGATGTAACTCCAAGCCACTTGCAACCAGAGTTGACTATTAGGGCGGCTCTGATATGTACAGTTAACAAATTCAAATTTTGTAATTAATGCTATAATCAAGGTTAAGAAAATGTCTAAGTCGGTCGGTGTGACTTTGAATGTAAATTCATTTAAATAAAATTTTAAATAATTTATAAAATAAATATTTATTTAAAATGTTTTTTGTTTTATTTTATTTTCTTTTCCATGTTTATTTTATACCCTTTTTTTTCCATAAATAATAAATGGCCTCAATGATGCACATGTGATAGTTGGTGAATAAATCAAATGCTTTCAAGCAGGCCACAAGTCACAAGATGCTTCAAATCATGCAACTTCATCCTCTTACAAACAAAAGACTTTGGAAAAATTAGAACTTTTTTTTCTTTTAGCAAACATGCAATGAATAATATGAAGCATTATAGACCAACCCTTTAAAGAAAATTAACATTTCATATGTAATTATACGATTACAACAAAAAAATATTATTATATAAGGCATTTTGAATAATATTTTGATAAATTTTATAAATTTTTGAATTGTGATTAGTTAATTGTATTGTAATAACTATAGGTAATTAATATATTTTTTAAGTTTGAATTTAAGACCACGTTTAACATTGCTGTTGACATAAGTTTTAAGATCAAAAATTATGTTTCACCGTAAATACTGTTAAACAAAAAATAGAATATCATGATTTAGCAACCCAAACAAAAAAAAAAAACCAAGAAAATAAAAGTTTTACAATTGGATAGCTAACTTTTGGATAAAATTACTTTATCAGCCTTGCATATCTATACTTTTATTATTTTAAACATATATTTTTTTGACAGTTAAATTTTTTACATCACTTTTTTCATAACAATGCTAAACACTTAAAAGTTCTATTATAATTTTTTAACACATTTTTTTCAACCGAAAAGTTTTTTAACCCAAATATTTTTCACTGGTAATACTAAACTAACCCTTAGTATGGCAAATTTAGGGATCCAAAACACATTGATGGGTCAACTTTCAATTAATTCTTTACATTTAATAATTCATATAATTATATATTAAATAAACTAAGTAATTAGTTAAAATATTTTTATCACATGCCAATTAGCCTTACCCTTTTCATTCTTTTTTTTTTTTCATTTTACCTTTTATTAAAAATTTCAAATAACTTTATTAATTTAATATAATAAATTGGTATACTTAGATAACATATTAGTGATAAGTAAATAACTAAAAATTGAATAAATATATAAATAAAATAATAAATTCTATAATCGAATGAATTATTAGTAAAAAAATAAAAAATAAATATTTTTGTAATTAATATGAGTGCACTGAAATAGATGACAACATAAATAAAATATAAAAATTAGTTATGTTTTTATATCAGTAAATGTATTATTATCTTTTTAAGAAATAATTATTTTGATATAAAAATTATCATATAATTAAATAAATGCAAAAAATCATTGAATAATAATTTTTTTTAATTTTAATTTGTGTAAATATTTATTTTATCCATTTTCAAAAACAACATTATTTGATATATGACTATCATTTTTATTAGTTTTCAATCATTTATTAACAAATTATTATTTGAAACAAAAATAGTTTTAGTACTTTTCAATTACTTATTAACTTCTAAATATGAAATAATTTAAAATGTTCATTATATAAAAACAATAACATTAAGTCCTTAATTAAAAAATAGATTGAACTAGCCGGTTATCGAGAATTTTTCAAGCTAGTGAAATTTTTTTTTTTTTTTCAATAAAGTTATTCTATGTGAAAAGATTTAAACCTTCGTCCACTTGGATCAATATAAGAAGTCACACCATTAACCATATACATGTATATGTTTACTAAAGTTAATACTTATTTAATATTTACATTCTTTTTTAATGTAATCAACTAATTTAATCAATCAAATCGATTGATCTGAAGACTGAAAGATCTCATTTTCAAAACATTGGCTTCACCTTACCATCATTAATATTGTTTTCTAATCCAAAGGTATATCTAACTAAGCAAGAAACAAAACATCCCATCCAACAAACAAACATAAAAATAGCAGTAATTGTATTGCTCTCATGTTTAACGCTCACCAAAATTTTTGGGGCAATGTTATGCTAAACTTATCCATAATACACTCCATCAATCCTTGATCATTGTAAAGTTTTCAAAACATATGTTTTTAACCCATTAATGTTCTCAAAAAATGAAAAAAATATGAAATTATTATTTTACTTTTTTTTTAAATTTTGTAAAAATGATTGTTTTGATGTAAAAAAAAAATTTCTTAAAAAAAAAATTGGATGGTTAAAGGATGCATTTTTTATTTAATCTTGTGTTAAAGTATTCAATTCTATCAAAGGAAATTTCTCTCGACGGAGTATTAATTTAGTTAACATGATATCGTTAACAGATTTTTAGAGGTTGCGGGTTAAAGAGAGCTTAAACACATAATGTTTTATTCAAATAAGTTAATTAGATAGGTTTAAAGGAGTTCTAGATAGATTAAAAATATCAAAAAAATATAAATCTTATGCTATAATTTATTCTCTATATAAAGGAATAATAATAATAATGTCTTCAGGACTCACTCTTTAGTAAGATCCTATAGTTTTCTTTCTTTTCTTTAAAATTTCACCTTCACAATTGTTTTAAATCTCGTCAAAATCAATAGTTAGACTTATTTAAATGGACTTCTAACTCTTTGCAAGGAAAAAAATGTGTTAAAGATTATAAATGGAAAAAGTATGTTAAAGAAAAAATAAGTTTGTTAAATGGAGGGGGAGGATAGATCCAAAAGTGGTCCCTATAGAAGGTGGTGGGAAGGCACAATCAATTCAAACATGCGCCAATGGGGGAGTTATGGGCATAGATAGGGCCACCAGAAGCGGACGCACCTGTGACCTGCACCAACCGCATGTTTTCGGCTCCCAACCAAGTCCAACACATGGTGGGCCAACAATTTAACCGTGGAGTAATCGAGTTCGAATCCCATTGCACTCGTACTACAATTGCTAAAATTGTTTATAGCTCATGTCAGTGTCAGCTAACCAAAAAAATTATCTATCTAAAATCCGGTTTAACTTAGTTTGATCAATCCAAAAATTTATTTTATAAGTAAAAATGTATTAATTTTTTAAATTATATATTTTTATTTAAATAAATTATTTATTAAATAGGAACTTGTAAAAGCAAGGGCGGCTGCTTCATCTCATCTTACTCCTGTATCGAACTAGAGAGGCAAAACCCGATCCTTGGTGGACTCAACACTAATCTGATCCGAATGAAGAGGTTTATATATATATATAGAAAAGTGAAGATGGGTTGGAGAGAAGTGATTGTGATAAATACTTATTATGTTCACGCCTTGCCTTATTTTTTTAAAATTATTATTTTATCACTAACAAGAGTTTAGATAACCCCTTTATATTTTTGGTATATATATGTTTCAAAATTATAGTATATATATTATAGACATACTTTATATATATATATTATATATATGTACTAAAAAATTATGTATACTAAAATTATGTTCATTATTAAATTATAATTTTTTTACTATCTTAAATTAAAAATTATTAGTAAAAAAGTGAAGGTGAAATGAAAAAGTACGAAGCAATTATAGATGTAGCCAACATCTATGGAGTTGGGGTTGAAAACATCTATATAAGAGTGGAGCAAGGATGGATAAGACAATCTCTGCCTTCACCCACTTCGATGCTATCCTTGTATTAGACATAGAGGCCTTAAGAAAAATAAAGAATCAAAGTAAGATAGACTACCTCATCTTGCCTTAGTTTTATTCACTAAAATCCAAATAGCTATTACTGTTCCTTCTAAGTAGAGGTGTCCGTAAGTTAGATTGTGCTAAAAAATTTTTAAATTTTTTTTTCTAAGGCAAAAATAAACTCGATACAAAAGCTTGAATTATTATTTAAAAATTTTTTAAAAAAATTATATATTAATTTTTATAAAATTAAATTTAAATATTTTTATTATTAAATAATAATTTAAATATGATTAAACTAATATAAATTATAAAAAATTATATCAAAAACTTGACCCAAATGGACCGGAGGGATAGCCAAGACAATGGACGGAACACTTTGCTTCTATCATCAGGTGCTACCTTTTGCATTGAGCCTTGAATGGATAATAGAATAGTGGACTGGATAAGATTTAGATTGGGCTTTAGGGTTACGTATCAATCCACAAAGAATAACAACAAGATTAAAGGAAAAAAAAAAAGAATAATTTTCAAAAGCATTAAGCTCATAATAATTAAGGCCAAAGAATATTAAGCTAATATTAATTTTTCAATATGACACAATTTTAAATTTTTTTTTTAGATTAAATATATGTGTACGCTGAAATAGAACAAAGCATTTTTGTTAGACCTAACAATTTATGTATTTATATTATATTTATGTATCATGACGCATCGTAATCATGTTTAAGGTATTTTATATTTTTATTAATTTTGATACATTTATAATTTATATTATAAGATTTTTAGACATATATCCGTATCGTATCTTGTCTGTCATAGTTTTATTGATTGATACGTGCCATATTCATGTAATCATGTATAAAATTGCCAGGTCTAATTTTTGTCTTAATTAAAGAAATTTATATTTTATAATAATAGATTTTAAAAAATTAAAAAAAATCTATATTATTATAAAACCCTCTGGGAGTTTACATAAACTCAGTTAGAAAATTGATAAAAAATCAAATTGTAAAATAAAATAATGTATTTATAATTTCATAATTCCATAAGAGTGAAAATCATTTTTACCTATTTTTCTCCACTTAAAATTTCTAATTTTTATTTTTTTATTTTTTAATTTGAAATTGTTACATCAAAAAGTGGATGTGTCATAATTTAATAAAAATAAAATAAAAATATTAGTGTATCATTTAATGATTTGCCAAACAAAACTAAATAAAATAAAATGTAAAGCTTCACCCTTCAACTCAAAAAAAAAAAAAAAAAGCTTTGTTAGGTTAATGCAAGTTTTGGGTTTACTCTTCAAAATCTTGTGGTAAGTAAGGTCCATATTTCATGTGCCTTTGTCCTTTATCCTTGCATGCATTATTCCTATAAGTTTCCATAAATATGACATAAATATTTATCTACGTATTAAATAAATAGTTAAATTAGTTTACATTCATTATAATATTTGGTTATGTAATAAGCATATTTATTTACGGATTGGATTATTCATCAAATTCAAATTTAATCATATTCGAAAAAAAAAATTTATAATTCGGATCGTCTAAATTGAATAATGTATAACACAAATCATCCCAATCTAAATTACTATTTAATTCAAACCTGAACCAATTCATGTGAAATGCAATCTTTTCTGGACCTCTACATTACACTCAATTACTCAAATAATCTAAGAATTTTAAGATGAAAATGAAGCCTCAAATCCTATATTTCTTCTTGGAGTAATGAACATTGTGTTCTTCCTAAATTATTCCCCTTAAATAGTAACTTAAACTAAACAATATTTGCGGAATATGATTTGTTGCATATATATATATATATATATATATAAGATTTGGGGAAATGATGAAAATCCCTCGATTTCTCTTGATATTCTTTCAGGTCGAGGGTGGAGACTTATCTGAAAGGAACCCTCACATCTTATAATGCTCCAACAATAACTTACTATAAGCATGAATCACGATGTCAGAGAATTTATGCTTTGATTACGCCTAAACCTAAAAATTCTGAATACAATACAAAAAATATATATAATAAAAAAATTTAAAAATATAATATAAGTATACGAATATTTTAAAATTTATAAAATAAAAATTATTAATATATTAATTTTATTTAAGCATATAATACACTAATTATCTTGTAGAATCTCTTGCCTCAAAATGGGTTCAAAAGCATTCTTTTCTAATCAATATTTATCTGTTAAAATGTCTAACCTGTAAATTGTCTTATAGACAGTGTTTACAACTAAAGATCAACCAATTAGGGTAAAGGACACGTGGCGAAGCATAAATGGGTAGCAAATAGATGATGTGGCCATTTTTTATCAACCAATAAAAAGCAAGAAATATGGCTACTGTGGTTAAAGCCAAATGTTAATTTTATTTGCTAAAATGATTTAAATATTTAATTCTAAGTTGCCCACTATTTTAACCAATTGGTGATTGACACGTCACTTTTCTCAGCTAAACTATCCGGAGACAGGTGCTATGGTTGAGGATTTGCTTGGAGAATTCCAGCCTATCAAAGGGTGACACATGGTGCATTAAATAAAAAAATAAAGTAAACATGCCAAGCTGTTAAATTTCATGGTAATTATGTAAATATTTTAATTAAAAGTATGATATTATTATATATTAAATATATTATATTAATTATCTTAATCATATTTAATCATTCTTTACATTTTTCTTAGTTCTTGCATTTATTCCCAGTTTCAATACTTTTAATGTATTAAGCAACCTATTTCGCTGTTTCAAAAGGTTACATTTAAGTTAAATCATTCCTTTTTGAGTTAAAATCACCTGATCAATTCTCAGCTAGGCACCCTTAGTTCAGTCTCAATCGATTGATTCGGTCACTAAGATCACATGTTGGATACTTTATTGGTTTAAATCCAAAATTAATTGACATGCATAATTCATTTGATGCGACGGAGATAAAATCAATGGATATAATTACACATCCATATTCTTTTTTAATTTTTATGTAAAAAGATTTAAAGAAATTGATGGTTATAGATAGTTGTTAAGTACTATATGCAGGACGAGCATATATTAATTAAACTATACTTTACGACCTAATGATTAGAATAAAGCGTAGTTAGTGGGGTGTGGTTGTATTGGGAATAATGGATCTGACTTAGCTTCCACTCTTAGCTCTAAACTATACGTTGTGTCTCTTCAAATACATCAGCAAAAGAAAATGAAAATTACTCTAAAAGAAATTATGTGAAATAACGTAGACGTATCGATTTTAACTATTCTAATTGAATTCAAAAATTTTTAATTAATTTATTTGAACTTAATCTCAATTCAATTTGATTCGATCTAAAAATCAATAAATTGAACCTAAAATGATACAAATCCAAGTGAATTCGAATCCAAAAATAATATAAAAAATTTAAAATCCGAATTAACTTAACTTAACTTGATTCGACGCAAAACTAATCTGATTAGTCTAATACGCTGCTCTACGATAATGTATTACATATAAAGTGGCAAAGTCTGATTTTGCAAGAATTTCAATTTCCATTTTTACATTATGATCCTCCATTTTTGTAATTAGATCTATAATTATATATAAGGTTTGCACGCTTGAAAATATAAGGAAGGTTGAAATTTATCCAACGTTAGAGGACTACTTATTGTATAGTCTAATCGATAGCATGTATAAAAATAATGATTATATTAATAATAATTGTATCCTGCAAATACAAAAGGTGCTAAAAAATTGTTGGAATTTGAATTTCGAGGTACATTTCGGTATCAAGTCAATGAAAATTCAGAGAATTTATCATATAGGTAGGGAAAATGCTGAAGGATGAAGTCCAATTCTGTATGCTGAAATAGGAATGTCTAATGTCCAACATCACTATAAAATAAGAAACTTTTAGGGATACAAAATTAAAAGGACGATAAAAAATAATATTGGAAACGAATGTCGTTTCCAAAATTTTTGGAAGACACAATTTTGGAAGATAATTATTAGGATGATTTTTTATCATTTAAAAATAATTATTGATCTTTCCCAGTTCTTTTAAATTTATAGTGCATATAGAGAGCCGGATAATCATGGGTATAAGAAGTCTAAAATTAAAAAAAACACACACATGCACCTAAACCATAGAACTTATTGTTTATAAGAGTTCTCATGAACCAGTTTTCATTACTTGGTCCTTTATGAATAACTCAATCAAATAATTTGTAAGAAGAGAAATGTTAAAAACTCTAGATTGTATTTGATATATTGATGGTGTATAAAGTTATACATTGATTTAATGAGATGGTATCATTTAAAGGTGTCTATAGATTGGGCCTAAGTTCGAAATTTTTTTCTTAAGCCAGTCCAAAAGCCTATTTTACTATTCATAATAATATTAAAAAATTAAAATGATTTTTACATTAGAATTTATAATTAAATCTAAATAAAAAATTTTTAATATTTAAAAAAGTAATTTGGGATGGGTTGACTCGAATTATGGAAACTCATATCCATAGGGGTCAAGCATATTGGACCAGACGATCAGTACAAAATTTGAAAAGATTGATGATGATCTATAATTGTCTCCTAAAGATTAAAAATCATCCCTAAAAGTTATAATAACAAATAATCGTTCGTGACAGTCATCTTCTAAAACTGTCTATGAAAAGTTTTGAGAACAATATTAGTTCTTATTATTGTTAAATTAGAGACGATATTCATCCCCAATATTACAAAAATCAAGATGGATAAAAACGTTTCCTTTTATGATCCCCTTATCTCATCCCTAAGAATCTCTTATTTCATAATGAATACCATTTGGTTCGTTAATAATGTAAACATTTATACACCGTTACTGCATCAAATATAAATTATATATTCTTTGTACCTTTAAATTTTGTATTATTTTCAAATAATGCTATTACCACTTTAAACTTAACCAATCAAAAGGGACAAAAAAAAAAAAAACTTTTCTAAAGACATGGACGTACACATGAAGGCAGTTCCACCTTCATTGAGACAAAACACAATAGAAAGTCTTTTTTAGCTTTTATCAGCACTAAATAGACTAAAGGAGAAATTGAATAAAAATACTTTGATGGTTTGAACATCTTTAAATGAAGGGATAACCCTAAATAGTAAAAAAAATCAATTAATAAATAAAAAATTCATATTTAATACATTAATAATAAAATATTTTAATTTCAAGAGCGGAATTAAGACTGAATTATTAGAATAAGACACCATGTTATGGTTTAGAGGCTTTTGCTAAAAATAAATAAAAAATAATATTATCAATCTATTTTAAAATATTAATTGTTAAGTTTATATATATATATATATATATATATATATACAAATAATATTTTCAAGCGACACATAAATATTACATTAACTTAAAGTTTTACAAGCACAGATGAAAATAGTAACATTAACCAACATAAATATCGGATTAACTTAAAATTTTACGAGTAAATATGAAAACAATATTCAATTCATAAACTAACAATTTAAATAACAATGACTTTTAAGTATGATTAACGTTTAATTTCATCTTTTGAAAGATATAAGAAAACTGGTTTTTGAATCTATTGCACTTTTTTCATGTTAATCTCAAAGTCATGAATGTGCCAATTAGAGGTGAACAAAGGGTTTTCCATGAAATATATAGTAATCTCCTTTTTGTTTTTGTTGAGAATGCATTAATAGCAATAGATCAACTAATGGGGATTAATTAATTAATTAATTAATTAATATTCTAGAAAACAGATTAAGGTTAGTTGAGTTTCTACATTGAGTGGAATAATGGACACTTACATTGTAGACGAAAAATCTTGTCTAGAGATAATTAATTAATTAATTGAATTATATGTGGAGAATCGATCCCTAATCACTATCGGATAAGTATTAATCATACTTAGTGGTTTCCATGCACATTAATATTAATCCTTCCAAGTGGATTACATGCAGCTTATGAGAATCTCCATTGGGTTTCACGTTTTTGGATTTCGTACCTTATTCGGATTTGAATAGGTGATATAGATATATTAATTTTTTTAAAATTTTTTAATATATTAAAAAATATTTATTCATATATTTATATTTAAAAATAAATTAAATATATATATGTCAAAAATTAATACTTTAAATGAATAAAGAGTTCAAATAATATAATTTGTTATAACGTTACGAAACTTATAAAAGAGAAAAGCCAAAACCAATCAAACATCTTAATGAAATTTTGAGTTTGAATCTTAAAAAGGATGTGTGATAATTTTTATATATGGACGGAATGAAGCTCCTTTCATCTTATATAACTTAATAATCTACTTGTTGTTTATGAGTTGGGTCGGATCATAATTTAATTTTTTTAATTTTTTATCGAAGTTTAACTCGTGTTGGCTCGTAAAATCCATTTTCCTATTTAAAAAAAAATTAAATTATCTATCTTTATATTAACATTTATCTATTTTTATTTTTAAATTTAAACAAAATATATTTTTTATTGATTGAACAATAATCTGGGCCAAGTTAATCCAAATAAAAAATAACATGTTCAAATCAACTAAACTCGGCCGGAGCTTGTATATAAAAAAATTAAAAAGAAAAAAAATAAGAAACAAGTGAAATTGGAATTGGTTTTTTTTTCTCTTCCTTTTGAATCAATTATCAAAAGATTTTTAACAGATAGTTACGTGATTAGATTCTTATTGGTATGAACATGTTGGTAGAATTGCTAAATCAGAATCATTTGTAGGAAGTGAATAAATGCACTGAAATATTTGTGAATTGACTTTGTTAAATGCTGCAGCCAAGAATCATAGATAAGTTGATATGTACAGTTCGAAGAATATAATATGGGCAAAAATCAAACTTCAGTAAAGGTGAATAAAAGAGTAGTTTTCAGTACTTTGAATCTTAGTTAGGCAAAGTAGAAAAGGGCACGTGAAACAATGATTTCGAAATGCTAGAAATTTTTCACCGAAATTATGCAAAAATTTGTCTATTGGGAATTGGAACGATGCTAATGGGATATGAATGCTATTATATTTTCATAATTTACTTCTTTCGTTACCATATTTGATAGTCGTTCTAAGATTTGCTGTTTGAAAAAAAATTTTTGATTTAGGATGCTATGTTTTTAATCTTATCAATCGAAGAAAATTGATTCAGAGTTCGAAGTTTAATTTAATTGGTTCGTGAAACAACTTTTAAGATGTACCATCGAGTAAGTATACGGTTTGAATTCTAATATCTACAACCTTATTTTCCAACTTAAAAAAAATGATCGAGAGAATTAAAATAAAATTTATCGTTGCAAAATTATTAATTTTCATCGATTAATGGAAATAAAAAAGTTAAAATCTTGAATTAATTAACCAAAATAAAAGTTCGCAACCTATATGAAAAAGAAAAACAAAAAAAAAAAAAACGTAGGATATTAAAATGAACATTTAGCCACTAATTTCTGCTTTTGAAAGTAAATTAAAAATATCTTTTATTTGATGTAAAAAAATTTTTATTCGTTAAATATATATTAAAAATTAATATATTTGATTTATTTGATAAAAATATCAGATTGATTTAAAATTTTATATGCACAATAAATATAATTATATTATTAAATCTAATGATCAATTTATTAAAACATTTATTGTATAAAAATTATTAAAATATATCAATTAATTTAATTTTATATTATTATAAGTGAAACTCCCTTGTACATACATGATATGTACATAAACATGCAAATATAAATGATTATTTGATTAGGGAATAGAGAAAAACGAAAGGTGGTAGGGGGTGGTGGTATTTTGAGTGTAGCTAGTTTTATTTTATTCTATACCAAATTAACCAAACAGAAATGGGTTGGCCAAATTTGGCTTTTTAATCTTTTAATTTTTTATTTTCTATATTCCTTTGGATGTAATTTAAGCTCCTTTCTTTAAAAAAAATATTTATATATATAAAAAAAAATCCTGTCTATTCTTGCTGTAGATTAATGTAGAACGGGAAGAAATTCTTGTGAAGCGATGTTATCGGTGCTGCTGACAGCTTCCTTTGAAATGACAGATTTATCAGGTGTGAATTAATCTCGATGAAGCTTGATGAGACACAAGAATATAATTAAGGTGCAATACATATATATATATATAATTTAATTTTTTATCAGTAAAATTTTTAAATTTAATTTAATAAAATGATGTATCTTATTTTTTTAGAATAAATTAGTTTTTATTAATATAATATAAATATTTTAAATATAATTTTAAGATAATAAAATATTCGAATTATCAAATATAGATGGATCATAAGTTCTTGGAATATAATCTGACATCATTGGTTAGCTGATAGTTCTAATTGGAAGATGATATTTGCTCAAGGAACATGTTATTTCTCAAACTCGAAGGTTCATTCGATATTTGAGAGGTTTTAGACAAAAATTTTAAGCTCGAAAAATGAGCTTGGGTAAAAAAAAAAGCCCGATTAAAAAATAGACCAAGCTTTGATTCCAACTTTCAAAGCCCGAGCCTGGCCCTGCTTGGCCTATTTTATTATTACATTATATATATTTATTTTATATTTTATGTATCATATAATTTTATCATATAAACGATATATATAATATTATAATATAAACTTTAAAAAATAAGCTAAATTATTTATATTTATAAATTTAATGAAAGAAAATTTGTTAAATTAATAAAGATTTCAATTTTAAAAAATATATTTTTTAAAAAATAAATTATAAAAAATTAATATGAGTAGATTTAAACGGACTTGAACTGTTTATTTATAAATACGGGGAGGTTTGAGTAAAATTCGAGACCTATATTTTGAGCCGAACTGGGCTTCAACAAGTATATTTTATATTAATACCATGTTCAAGCCCGATCCAAATCCAGTCTAGCTCAATCTATGAGCGGGTCTAACATTCTCTTAGAAGCAAGATTTAATAAAAATAACAGGTATCTTAAAAAGGATAATATTCATATCTAATCAAGATGACTTGCATAAAAATAGATTATATATATATATATATATATATAAACATATACGATATTGGCATCACATTTTGATCCAAATTCAATTGACTCAATCCAATCTATAAATTCAATCATTCTTCCTATAATTATTAAAAAAAAAAAAGGAAAACTGATCATTCTTCCATAGAATATTATGTGTGAAAGTCATTTAGCTTACCAGAGGTCACATGAAGAGCAATGACTCATGATAGTTATCACATAATTTTGATATAATTTAATTATAGTTATAAATTATTAACTTATAATATATAATTTAAAATTACTTTTGATATTTAAAAAAAAGATAAATTTGACTTTTTTTTAAAAAAATTACAATTAAATTTAAATGATATATAATTTAAAATTACTTTAAACACTTTAAAAAGGATAAATTTGATTTTTTTTTATAAAGAGTAATTAAATTTTATTAAAAAAATGTTAGTTTAGTAGTAATTCAATAGTAATTAATTATTTATAAAAAAAAATCATATATATCCTTTTAAATATTTAAACTAAAATTATTTATGATCATAATTAAACTATATCAAAATCTAATTTCGGAATAGATCATTACTCCCACCTGAATCTACTGCTTTTATTCATACCAAAAAAATTTGGATAGAAAACAGCAAGAAAGTTGAAAACAACTGAACCCACATTTGATTAACTTGTCTGCTATTGATAAACACACACATATATATATATATATATATATATTTGATTGAATTAAGAAAGTGGAAGCATCAGATTCAACAAAAAAAACAAAAGATGCAATACTTTTCCTTTTTGCAAATTTCATGCCAACTAGAATTGGAAATAGGGGTGAGTATAAGTCGGTTCAAACCGATTTAATCGATTTAACCGATGGAATTTAGTTAATTCGGTTCGGTTAAATCGGTTTGATGGTTATGTCGATTTTTTATGTCGGTTTATTTGGTTAATTCGGTCGGTTATCGGTTAGTAAAATTATAACCG
>JBBYHK010498752.1:0-14863 GCA_038382065.1 Adansonia grandidieri | reverse complement strand
TAGCAAGATGGCCCAATGTTTTCTTCGCTTTGATCTTTGATGTTTGAGACTATTACAGCTCTCACAAAAGCTTGCCAAAACTTAATCATCAGTGTTCTAACTTTACTAATGCTTCTTTTGACCAACTTCTACATGGTTTTGGTCAGGCCCTTGTTCAACCTTGATCACTTTTTTTCTTACAAACCTAAATCTTTCTCTTAAATAAGGTGCAATGTTCAATAGAATGACCTTGTGCTCTAGTATAGTACTCACAGTATGTATTCTCACCATACCACCTAGGGTATGGTGGTAATCTTAGGTTTGTGAATACTAGGGCCACTAGATGACTTGCTAATAGTCAAGAGTAAATCTCTTTGTAGGGGTGAGGAAGTGGCTCAAAGTGCTCCTTTTCTTGGGGTGCTTGTTAATTGTCTAGAGCTCTTGCATTATTCAAGTTGTGAGGTTGTGTGCCCTAAGTCATGTTTTGAATAGGGTTTAGTGCAAAACTCATTGTTATATCAAACCCAGTAGAATGAACTGGTTGTTGTGTTAGTGAATAAGCATTAAAAACCATATTCAACATGTTTGGGAGATACATAGCCTACGTCAGATGCGAATTTTGATTAAACCTGAAATAAAATTTACAAACAATATTGACCTCCTTCTCTTTACCCTTATTTATTAACTTCTTAACTAACTCAGATGATTCACCAACGAATATCCTACCACTTTTGATAGCGTTATCGATCATTTCACCCGATATAACCATATAAGCAAAATTTTTCATTTCATTTCCTACTAGCTTTTCATAGTAGGGAGCTCGTAGGGTACTGACAAACATGACCATTATTTTTTTTAGTCAAAAGGGGAAGAACTTGAGCTGCTTCCTTTCTTTTCCATGTTCATAGGGGAAAGGCAATCTAGAGCCCTATTAGACAATGTTTATATTGTTTAAGGAAGGCACGAGCCAAATCTATCCATATCTGAATTTTTATAGGATCTAGCCTTATATACAACCCGTTGACCATTGACTAAAAGGAATGTTGGACTCAAGATCAAGGCTTAATACTTTAACAAAAAAAATAGCATTTTATTTCCATGAATCTAGACTTGGATGGTTTAGTTTGCCCCCAAGATTGGAGACCAATTTAATCAAAACATTAAATCTATGCTACTCATCATTATTTAAAGGTAGCATAGACTTAACTTAGGTTTTTTCTTGAAAAATTAGATCTTTTATAACAAAGAAACATGTATTTTGACAAACAAATCATGAATAAAATACAACATGCATAAAATAAAACAAGTATTGCATATGCAAACACACAAAGATAACATTGTTGACATGGAAAAAGTAGCAAAAATGTAAGAAGATGATGAATAAGATGCATGGAAGTGACATGAACATTTTTAAGTGAAGAAAAGTATGCTGGAGTTGTCAAGATAGCATTTTATGTCATGAGACTCCTTCAAATGCAAGAAAATACATGAACATACTCAGCGCATGTTATGAAAACATTTAAGCATGTGTTAAGCATGTGAAAATAGATGAAATGTGTTAGAGAATGCATGAATAAAGGACTATTTTGATGGTAGAATGAAAGCATAAAAGTTTAGCCTACCAAGCAACATTAAGGCATTGAGGTCCTAAAACTACCACAACCAAGGCAACAATAATGCATGAGAGCCTAGGATAGTCATGGTAGCATAAATGGCTCACTAAAATGATGTAGATGATAAAAACAAAAAATGTTATGGAATAAGGTAAAAAATATACCAAAAAGCTTAAACTTGTTTCCTTTTTAAAGTAGCAACTTTAAGCTCAGTTTATTCCCTCTTTGTTCTATTATTTAGCTAGGAAAAGATAAAAAAAAAAGCTTAATATGGGTGATGGCAGGGTGTTTTAAGGGTGAAAGTCTGTCTAAAGTTGAGTTTTTAAAAGTTTTTTGATGGTGGTTTAAAAGAACTACAGGAATGGAAAAAGGTTAAGGGTGAAAGGTAATGGAACATTGTTTTAGGAAAGTTTTAGGGCTGAAGATTGCTAAAGGATTCTGGGGAATAGTTAGAGCTTTTTTTTTTTGAAATGGTTGGAAATCCCTCTACTGAGCCGAGTTTGCCTTTTATAAACTCAAGGTTTAGCCAATGCTTTTGGGAGAAAAGGCAAGGGCATTTTTTATCTTTCATTCATGTATTAGGGGACATCTCAAGCTATTACGCTCAGTTAGCCTTCTTCCTATTGGTTCTACTATGCATGGTGGTGGGGTAAAAAAGCTATAATAGCCTGCACCTAGAGATATGCTTGGCATGCCATTTTACAACAATATATTTCATGAAAGTGACCCTTGTCATTGGTTATTTGGGCTCCAAAAATTGGTTTAAATCTAGTAATAAGCCTAAAATCAAGTCTGGAATGAATTATAACAGTTTTTTGGTTTCAAAGGTTGAAAAATGGCTTAATCTAGGCAAAAATACCTTGGCGTATTGGTACACAAGGTAATTTTTTACTTATAAGTATTAATAAAATGACATGTGTATCGATACTAAGAGCAAAAAATTGTTTCTAGTCTCAACACTAAAAGACCTATGTCGATACTCTATGGATTTGTATTGATACACATGTTCGTCTATCGATACATTTTGCTAAAAATAACTTAGCTATTGCCAAGATCAGCATAGATACAAACAAGCTAGGTATCGATACCAAACCTTTTTATATCGATACAAAATGTGAAAATTTAAATTTTTGGCTATGTAAAAGCCTCATATTAATACTTATGCACCAATATAACTTTCATGTGTTTGTGGCTTCTCGAGTTGCCTTACCTTGGTCACAAACGGTGGAAATTAATTTGTGTACTCATCCGAATAACTCTAGTGCACCATGAAAAGTGGTTTTTGATGCCTCATTTTACATTTTTTTAATATGTCTAATAGTCATTTTAAACCTTCCCAAAAAAGATTTTTGCCTAGTGCCGTGTCACCTAATAGTGCCTGGTGACATGGCACTCGATAGTTATCCTCAAATTCAATTTTTATTTTCTGATTTTATCATCTTTTAATTAAGTTTTGGGATACCAAAATTTGGCCCGAATAAAAGAAAGTGTCTACATAAAGAGCAAGACTTGCCACTTGGCTAATCTCCTTGATAAAATGGAGGCCTCACATAAATACTTAATAGGTTCGAGTTTAGTGATTAGCCATATGGTATGGTACAACATCTATTGTCTTGACTTTTAGGCTATCTAAGCTAGAGCACAACAATACTTTTCTATGGCTAAATAGTTATTTTCATATTCCATGAACTTCTTACTCCAAATAGATAGCTTATTCCTTCTTTCTTGACTCATCATGTTGACCAATACACAACCATCGACTTGTTAAAAACTGATAAATACAACATTAAAGGTTGACTAGCACCAATGATACATGTATCGAAGGGTTTGAAAGGTAGTGTTTGACCTTATTGAAGGCTTTTTGGCATTCCTCATTTGATTCTCTAGGATTCTATTTTTAAAGTAACAAAAAGATTGGATTATATTTGTTAGTCAGTTAAGATATAAATTGAGCTTTATAGTTTAACTTTCCAAGAAACCTTTCACTGTCTTTTATGTTTGAAATGGTGGTAAGTTTTGAATGGCCTTGACCTTGTTGGGATCAACTTTTATTCCTTTCTTGCTTACAATGAAGCCTAGTAGTTTGCCAAATTTAATACCAAATATGCATTTGGCAGGGCTTAACTTGAATTGGTATTTGTGAAGCTGTTTAAAAAGTTTTTGCAAGTCGGCCACGTGTTCATTCTCTTTTGGTGATTTGGTGATCGTATCATCCGTATAGACCTTTATTTCTATGTACTTGAGATCATGGAACAATGTTATCATTGCCCTTGATAGGTTACATCAGCATTGTTGAACCCTAAGGGCATCTCTTTATAACAAAAAGTGCCTGACATTGTCACAAAGATGGTCTTGTCCATGTCTTCAATTGCCATTTTATTTCAGTTGTAACCCAAAAATCCATCCATGTAGGAAAATAGTGCATTTTTGGCAATGTTGTCTATTAGGGTTTCTATATGGGATAAAAAGAAAGTTTTATTTGGACTAGCTTGATTTTGGTCCCTATAATATGTACACATTTGCACTTTACCATCCTTTTTAGAAAACTGAGACTATATGGCTACCCACTAAGGGTATTTGGCTACTTCGAGAAATCCTGCCTTAAATTGCTTCTTCACTTTCTTTTTGATCTTCAAAAGCATTTCAGGTTTCATCCTTTCAAGTTTTTATTAACTAGGCTTACATTCATGTTTGAGGGAAGTTTATGGACCATAATGCTAGCGTCTAACCCTAGCATGTCTTAGTAGGACCAAGCGAACATATCCCGTATTCTTAGAGGAAACTTATTAGTTTAGTTTGGGTTGGTGCACTTATAAAGGTTTTGATTTTGACTTCTTTCAGGTATTTTTTTGTTCTAAGGTTTATGGTTTTAGTGGGTTCTTCATGAAGCAATATCTATTTTTTTCTTGTTTAATTAGCCGTAGCAGCTCTGGTGGTATGGGGTTCTCTTTAGAATCTCTTTTAACCTCAACCTCATCAGTGCAGATTGGTTGTCCAAAATTGACTTTTAGAGTTTTAGCCTGAACATCCATGTCATCTTCATCCGGGTACCTAAAAAAATGGAAAAATAATAAGTGAAAAAATATGTAGAGAAAGGTCTAATAGTTGGCAAAAGCTACAAAAGTGAACATAAAGCATAAGATGCGTAATGTTTTGTCATTTTTATTGATAATGCTTAATAAAAAGATGCCAATACAAAGGATCTTACAATGCTCTTGGGCAAAAGCATGTAGCTTTAGTTCATGGCATTAATTTGAACAGACTTTAAATAGTAAACGAATATCGATTTCAGTCCAAACACTTGGAACAAATGTTAGAGGGTATAAACCAATCTCTTGGTTTATTACTGATGCCTCTACTTCATTAATTGTATTGATGGGAGGATCCCTAAATGCCTTGTTTAGTATTAGCATAACATTGGTGGAGCCAGTATATAAATGTTCTCTTAGATGAAAACCTTTTGGAAGTAGTGGAAATATCATTACAGATGGGCCATCCTTTTCTCATGGCTCTTTTAAGATTGTTTTCATCTTTGCAGTACATTAAGCTTAATCCTAACCACCTTTTATCAATGTGGTTGACAACTTTCAAGGCTTTAATAGTCCTTCAAGGATTTTTTTTAGCCCTTTTTTAGCCTTACCACCTTTGCTGATTATTAACTTTTGACCTATGTAAGTGCTTTTTGACCTATATAAGTGGCATTAACAAACTCAAAGGATTGAAGTGAGCAGTCCAGGATATCTTCATCGAGTTTGATATATAAGGTGTCAGTTAAGGTAGCAATAATTATATCTCCTTTGATACTAATAACTTTGTTTTCAATGATGAATTTCAATTTTTGATGTAGTAATGACAACACTACACTTTTAGAGTGAATCCAAGGCCTTCCCAATAGGTAGTTATATGATGGAGCAATATCCATTACATGAAAGTCTACTTCATAAGTGCATGGGCCGGTTGGAATGGACTAGTGATGTTTCCTATGACGTTTCTACAAGTTCCATTCCATGCTCACAAAATCGTGCGATTATTCTGTATATGAGTCATGTCGATAAGGAACTTGTTATCAATGAGTACTTTGGGCAACATGCTACCTTTGCAGTATGTAGTGATGTGAAAAGCTTTAAAGTTTCCTCTTCCTTCACGAGGGATTTCATCATCGCTAAAAGAAATATAGTTTTCGGTAGTAATGTTACTTATTAGGCAATCCAATTAGCCTATCGAAATGTTTAGAGGGACATATGCCTTATGTAGACCTTGAAGAGAGCATTTCTATGAGCTTCATAATTCAATAGTAGCAATAGCATAGATATCTTGGCAAGCTACTTGTTTAATTGAATTGCGATACTATATCCGCTATGCTTGATGAACTCACAAAATTTTATAGCTTTTTTCTCACTAGCTTCTTGATAGCTATCAAATTGAGTCTTTTGTTACAGTCTTCGATGCTTGAGGAATAGAAGTAGTGTTCTTTTACTGAGTTTCACATCTTAATGCAGTTGGGACATAACATTTATCACTCCAAGTTAAGTGGCTTATCCCTGAAAGGTCAATATTTGCTGCTTACTTAATAGATGCTCTAGTGATTAAGGTTTTGCTTTTGTATCTCCAAGGAGCCACTTTGCTGTCCGTATAAAGGAAAAGGGATGGAAGCTAAATGATCATTTTCAACATGGGTTGAATAAAGGTAGCTTTAACTTTTGGTCAATTATTGAACAAGACCAATGGCTTTTCAACCCTATAAGAAAAATTTGCTTCCATCCTATTTTGTGGCATTGAAAGATGGTATCGCATTTACTAACTAGGTAATTAAGGCTTGCTTTTTATCGTATAATTCAATATTGCCTTTATTCATTATCCTTTCAACTATGGAATTCATAAAAGTCATTAGCTCTCTCTCTCTCATGCTTTTGGCCTCATTAACTAATCCAGCTTATAGCAAGATTTACCAAACCAAATTCATCAACTTTCTAACCTCATTTGCATTTTCTATGATTTTGCAATTTTCTTTAATAGCCATTCTACTCACATCTAACTTAATGAGTTTGAAATGTACTGGCTCTAATACTAAATTTTAGTTGTTGTTTGGCCTTCATTTTCTCTTTCCCTTTGTCCTAGAAGGTTTCTCTTTCGCTTAAGCCATATTTTATTACTTCATCAATTTTTTCGTACAATACGACTACATCTACGAAGCTCCTTCGGATTCTCTTCATTACCTTCTTATAATAAGGCATTTGTAATGTGCCGATAAATTCAACAATCATTTCTTTCTCTGTTAGCAAGGGGTGAATTTGGGCTGCTTTTTCCTTCCATCTTACAGCTTATTGTTTGAAGCTTTCACCAGCTTTCTTTTCCATGTTCATGAAAAGGAAACAAATTGAGACTCGATCAATGGTAGGTCTTTCTTCATTTATGGCATTAATAAATAAACTGACATACTCATCTTACTCTATATAGAACACAATTTTGGACTAGTCCATCATCCCTTGGACTATTTCTAAAAAAAAGGTGCAGTGTTACAGAGTATGCCCTTGACTAAAGTGGCAGCATAATAGTTGAATGGTTGCTTCACTCTAGTTTTTGACACCTGCCACTATTCCCACCTTCATAGAAGCCTATAATACCTTACTCGTTGAGGTTGTAACTTCTCTATTACTTCTTTTGACCCAACATTTTTTCTCTTCAATCATCATACTTTCTTGGCTCCACATGATTAAGTAGTGGATTGGCTCTAATGTTAGGTCCAGGCCTTTTTTTAGCTTAATCATGCCCCCTTCTAATAAACCTTGCACTTTTCTCTTAAAAGAGATGCAATTCTCAATAGAGTGGCCTTGTGCCATAATATGGCACCCATAATAGGCATTCTTATCATACCATTTAGGGTATGGAGGTGATCTTAGGTTCATAAATACTGAGACTACTTGCTGATGTGCCAATAGACAAGAGTAAATCTCTTTGTAGGAATAAGGAAGTGGCTCAAAGTGTTCCCTTTCTCGAAGTGCTTGTTGATTGTTTGGAGCTCTTGTATCATTTGTATTACAAGATTGTATGCTGTGAGCTGTATTTTGATCAGGATTTGATGCAAGGCTTATTGTCAAAACGATCTTAGCAGAATGGACTAGTTATGGCATCGATGAACAGGGGTTAAAAATTGGATGCAACGCGTTCCAAAAGTATGTAGCCTGTGTTGGATGCGAATTCTTATTAAACCTGGCATGACTTTCGCTAACAACATTCACCTTCTTCTCTTTACCTTTAGTTGTTGACTTCTTGATTGATTTAAATAATTATTCAATTGATATCTTACCACTTTTTATATCATTATCGATCATTTCGCCCAATATAACCATATCGATTAAATTTTTCATAGCATTTCTTACCAACCTTTCTCAGTAAGGACCTGCAAAGTGCTGATAAATGTGACCATCATCTCTTTCTGAGTCAAAAGAGGGTGAACTTGAGCTACTTCCTCACTCCATCGCTCAGCATACTGCCTGAAGCTCTCAGAGGCTTTCCTTTCCATGTTCATAAGGAAGAGATGATCTGGAGCCCAATCGGACACGTGCTTATATTGATCAAGGAAAGCACTAGCTAAATCTACCTATGTCTAAATTCTTATGGGATTAAGCCCTACATACCATTGGATAGTTGCCCTAGTCAGACTATTCTGAAAGTACTGAATCAGCAGCTTTTCATTCTTTTCATGTCTAGCCATCTTATAATAGTACATACGAAGATGTACTGTAAGGTCTATAGTCCTATTGTATTTTTCAAAATTCATCAATTTGAATTTAGGTGAAATGACAAGACTGAAAACATAGCTTAAAGATTTTGTATCTACAATTTTAAATTTATCACTTCCTTTGACAGCCTAAAGACATTTTTCCTTTAACTAATACCTGTTTAAGCCTTCATCATTTTTTGAATACCTCTGTGCTTTTTTTTGTTCCATTTGTTCATCGAGATCTAGAATTATGGACTTGCCGGTAAAGAGTTTGCACCCTAAAATCCTTAGGCTAGATGGGATACTATTGTAGGGTTAACATAAATGAATGGTTGAGTAGATGGGACATTTGCTGTTGGAGGATTTTGTCCATGAGATGCCTCTTCTTGAGCATTGGCGGCTTAAGTACCACTATTTAAGTTACTTTCAAGATTAGTCGGCTCTTTTTTCATGTCAATTGTGCTTGTTTATCACTCTTTCTTTAAATCCTCAAACAATAGCTTAGTCAATTCTGTAATCTAAGCTTGGACTTCTTCATTCTTACAGAGTGATTGCTTTTTAGACTCCCTATACATAAGTTCAAGTCTCTCAAGGCGAGCTTAGTGATTGTTTTCCATTGCTTTCTAACAATTGTGAATGTTATACGGATGGGGAGCTATAAGTTTTATGTTTTAAAGGGCCTTCACTTTAGATTATCATTGAATTAAACTTTTATTATGTGTCGTGAACATGTTTGATGAGATGAAGATAAGTATGCAATTAGATGACATTTAACTAAATGCATAAAGTAGAAAAAGAATTAATTTAGTCATGTATGTGCACATGGGATAGTCAGACTTAGAAAGCAACTTCATCAATAGCATCTTTCATGAATGCAACAAAATATCCTAATTACACACAATTACATTCGAAAATTCCTGACACGGTTACATTGCTTGGTAACATGTTCCATAAAATATAACAGTTCTTGTTCATGGTCTCTCTGATGAGAGAGCAAAATGTCATGTGTTACAGATCCAGCTATGTCCATCATGTTCTCAGCCTCCAACTGAACTACCCAAAATCTTTTTGATGAGATGGTAGTGATGGTTTAAATTATTTTAGAGTGTGTGATCAACCACTTGTAGACATTCTTGCTCTCATTGTTTGAAGGCTCTTGCTAATTCATCAACATGGCCTTAGTGGGCTTAAAGAGAATGCTCTAAATCTTGAATTCTGAGTGTTAGAATCTTATTCTCAATCTCATTTGCTCTCAAATCCTAAACTTAAGCTCTTAGTCATCCATATTTTCATTTGATAAGTTGATACAAGGGCACGAGTTCTAATGAGCTTCCCTCTATTGATCTTGGCTTTTTGTTTACATTGATGTAGTTCCTTCTTAAGTGTAGCAATTTCTGCTTCCTACTTAACTGATGACTTACCAAGGCACTAAGACTTGCTTGCTTTACTAAGGGCCACATAGCCTTTCCTTAAACTCTCGAGATCTTCCTTGAAGTGGTTTTTCTCCTTGACAATATGGTTTATCTCGCCATCCCAGATATAGATGTCCATTTCTAATTGACTTTTTTCTTCATTTAAGCGAGTCATTTCCTTATTGAAAGTTGCCTTTTCTTGTTTGAACTCATACTTAGCAATTCGATCTCAAAGGGAAATTTATCAATTGATACTTCTAATGTTCCAACAACAAACTAAGGTAAAGAGTAATTGATGCAATGAATCCTTTACTCATTATATCTCAGGGTCGTACTCATTTCTCTCCAGTAACTCTTCATGCAACTGGTTTGTCTTCAAGCTTGGAAAGTTAGCTGAACTTTCAATATGTCTCCACTACTTTAGGTATTGGATAAAGGGAATAAATTGTCGATAGTAAAATTATCTTACAACCAGAATGTGTGTGTAGCTAGTGTTTCCCTATAATCCCATGAGTGGCACACAATTGTAATTTTTGCATCAGTAAATGATTGTTTGTGGAGAAAACCAAAGGGCCTTCCATGTCACTTTTTTTCCATTGAGGTTCCAAAATTTTTGGACCCATTACTTTTTTGACTTGTCTTGGAGCTATTTTTTCTTAAGGACCTTGGAGATAGAGCTAAAGCTAGGTAAGAAGTTGTATGACATCCTCTTTTTTTTGTGACAAAAATGACTGATAAGCCAAATGTGGAAAAATGGCACACATTCGATGAAGTGACTAGTACCTATTTTCTTACAAAAACTGGAAACTTGAATTTCCAACAACGATGCTTGGTGTGGGATTAATGTTGTAGCAGAATTAGGAAAAAAGATCTATTACCGTAGCTTCAGCATAGCCTAATTTTTTAGATAAAATGACCAAACCATATATCAATAGAGCATAGATATCTTGAACTTTTTAGATATCAATAATACTCATTATTGCTTCTTTCAAATGGCCAATGAAATGCACTCGTTGTTCCCTTTCATCTTTATACAGTCCTCGATCCAAGACTCTATTGACCTGGGAATTTGAGCTAATCTTTTCTTGAAAGTTAGAGGATGCAAAGCTTTGCAATATATTCTATCAGTATTAGCCCTCTCAATATTGAGTAACATAGTGTATTCATTAACTATGGGGACCAAATCTTTATGATTGAAAGTGAAACATCGATATGCTGGGCTCCAAAATTGAGATGCTACTCGCAACAAACCAACATCCAGATGGACCTAGAGTAGAAGGGCTATGTCTCCGTATCTCTTCATGAATAACTTTTTCTTAGTATTATCCTAACTGGTCTATACATACTTTAGATCTTGCCAAACATTCTGACGATACCCTTTCCTGACCCTTTCTTGCATTGTTAAGACATATTCAGGTTTGAGAACATCCCTATCTTCACATTGCAGGTGCTTTGACCATGCTCAAACTTCCTCAAAAGGCTTCAGGTGTAAATTGGACTATTGCTCCATGACAGATACCCATTGACGAACACTAAACCATTGGCTAACTGTCTCGTAATAATGATGATTATGATGACATAATGCATGCATCAATCAAAAAAGCAAAAAGAAAACAAGTTAGTAATCACACAAAATAATAATCATAAAAATAAGGGTATATATAAAAATGGCAACAAAAATACATCACAAAACTACCTCGATAATAGGTAATACAATTCATGGGTGCGAGCACAACAATAGACAATACACAAATAGCATAACAAAGTGTCCAAGTTAAAATTGCCTTTAGTAAGGTCACATGATACCTCACAAGGACAAGATTGACCAATTAAGTGGCGACATTCATTTGTCACCACTATTTCAGTTGCATGTTAAGCTGTCACTTGGATAACATGACAACTTATTTTTCTCTGATGTGACTTTTTTATGATGACATAGGGCATTGTTGGCAATGGTATTCATTCATCATCACCTACATATTAGAGAAGTTAGTCATAGAACACAATAACATCCCCTAAAAATGATCATGAAATAAAATAACAAATGCAAGTGACAATGTCCATTATCGCCTGCATCACATGGTATATAAGATTAAAGGTTAAAAGTGTTTCACTTAGTGACCTTATTCTTTGGGTTATTCTAGCAGCATTTTGGTATGGTTTGACATGGTTTTGCTCATAGGGTTCATTATATGGGATTAAGTGAATGCCTAAATTGGTATTCAAATTACTCCTCCATCTAGTAAGGTAGTCAAAGCACCCTAATCCTACGCCTATAGTGAGTTTAGCAAAATAAGTTCGATCTGGTAAATGTATTTCTCTATGCAAATGCAAAAAGGTACTCACGAGAGACATAGGTAATTTGCAACCCAAAAAATCCTACTCTACCTATATGGAAGGATACTTATAAAGATAGATGGCTCATTTCCTACTAGTAGTTAGGACTATAACCTCCCCATGGTGTTTGGTGGAAATCTAATGGACATGCAAGTGCACAATGTTTGTCAGGGATATAGCCAAACATTTTATTTTACTCCTATATTACCATACTTATTTGAGTCGATATATATTCAAGAATAAAATGGTCCCTAACAACCATACGGCAAAAACTATGAAAGATAAAAAGTTAGTAGAAAGAGGATTATAACCGAGTAATGATGAAATTCAAAAAAACTAAAAATCAAGTGAGATATATCTGGTTATAGGCTTAACTCTCTAAACCCTCCCTAGTGGAGTCGCTAAGTTGTCATCATGTGCCCCTTCATGTTTTCTCACTTATTTTAGATGATTTAAAGTGGGAATGTGTTTGACTTAAAAACTATGGTGTTTGGTTAGAGCCTTTGAGCCACCCTTTGGTCGAGATTTGAATTAGGCATGATAATAAGAAAGAGAGAGAGAGACTGTTGGACAAGTCCCAACTAGTCTTGGAAAGTTACCGTGAAATAACCATAAATTTTGAGTCGTCACCAACCATTTTGGTCTAGGCATGATCAAATGCCTATTGAAAAGAATATTTTGAGCTATAAAACTCAAAATATTGATTTCAAGGCCTACGAGGTCTTGAGATTCGTTAATTAAGTTCAGGAGTTGGTTGTACATGAAAAAAGAGTAGCACCCTACAACACCAGAAATAGGTATCTGCTAACTATATCTTGCTTTAGGGCTTAATTAATTTCGTTTAGTCATTATTTAGATATAATCCCCATTAATGCATGAACTTTTATGAAAATTGTAAATATGAGTTTTGATAGTGTGAGGAGCATAGGGATTTGCAGTGAAAATAAGTTTTTAATCAAATTTTGAAAATTCAAATATTCTGTGTTGGCATTGGAGAGATACCAACATGGAAAATTACCTTGTAAATTTTTTAAATAATTTTTAAATATGAATGCATGATGGTCACTACAAAAAAGAAACATGTTAGTAGAATTAAAAATAATAATATCATAGAAAAACAATCACATAGAAAAAATGTTAAAAAAAAGGATGATTAAAATGTATCTTGTAATTGTCTTAATAATTAAAGAATAATTGAACTAAAAATTTTGATACGTATATGGATTCTGTGGTAATTTGAAGACAAAAAAGGCTTTAATTGAAATAACCCAGGATATCCAAAAAAAAAGAAAAGTTTAGAGTTTTTAAGTAAAAATGTGGTTAAGGTATCCTCTCGAAGAGGTGGGGTTAGAGTATCCCCAAAGATAAAGATTTTGATATTTTAAAAATAATTAAAAATCTTGAATAAATCCAAATGAGAAATTTTAAATTTTAGTGAAAAACGAGGTTAGAGTATCCCTAGGGAGAAGTGGGGTTAAAGTATCCCCAAGAATGAAAATTAGGAATCTCGAATAAATCCTAAAGAGAAAATTCAAGTTTTTTAATGGAAAATATAGTTAGAGTATCCCCTTGGACCAGTGGATTGGAGGATCCCCAAGAATGAAAATTTTTTATGTTTTAAAAGAAAAATAATTAAGAATCTTAAATAAATCCAAAAGAAAAAAATTCAAGTTTTTAGTGAAAGACGAGGTAAAAGTGTCCCGTCAAAGAAGTGGGGTTAGAGTATCCCTAAGAATGAAAATTTATGATTTATGAAAAATAATTAGGAATCTCAAATAAATCCATAAGAGAAAATTTACCTTTTTAGTGGAAAATGACGTTGGAGCACTATCTCTGAGCAGTGGAGTTGGAGTATCCTTAAGAATGAAATTTTTGATGTTCTAAAAGAAAAATAATTAGGAATCTCAAATAAATTTGAAAGAGAAAATTCAAGTTTTTAAGTGAAAACAAGGTTGGAGTATCCCCTCAAATCAGTGGGGCTACAGTATCCGTAAGAATGAAAATTTTTTATGTTTTAAAAGAAAAGGATATTTTGGAAAAAAGGTATTTTAAAAATAAAAAATTAAGGATTTAAATAAAATATATTTTTGTCTCAGGCCTTGATCCGAACCTAAACAGTTTGTGTTATAAAAGAGCCAATCGGATGCATTTTAAGAAGTTCCAATGTCTCGATGATGGCAATTCAAGAGATTGGATTAATTTTGATTCTAAAAAAAAGGGGGACAACATCGCACTATCACCTTTCTTGAAATTTTCCAAGTTCTCTCGAAGGCTTCAAAGATGCACGAAGTACCATTAAAAAGGTAACTTGATGAGGATTAATGTAAAAAAATCTCAAAAATTCAAGAAGATCACTTTTTAGGCAGAATTAATTTATGAAATTAGGCATGTTTTGACACTAATAGCATATACAAGAGAAAAGGCATGATGGATTTCAAAAAATCATTTTGGACTCATTTGAAATTGTTAATTCGTAAACAATACTTTTTCAAAAAAGGAATTTTACAAACTTTCTAGAAAAAAGATTTAAATAACACAAAAAAATCATCTAATGAGTCAAAATAGCCCAAACAAAATATAATGCACTAGTTCCAGGGTTTCGAATAGCAAAGGTTTGAAAAACCATAACTCCCTCATATGAAATGACCATGGGTAAACAAGACACCTTCAGAAAGTAATTCAATGCCTTTTAAGGAAAAATATTAAAAATTCTAGAAAAATTATTCCTGGTTTAAAAATAAATTTTCAAATTCAAACTATGGTGCTACTAGAGCCAAAAACAAGGATTCTATGAGTTT
>JBBYHK010498731.1:0-14864 GCA_038382065.1 Adansonia grandidieri | reverse complement strand
TCCATTATGCTTGAAAGTATCGCATATTTCTAAAAAATTTACAATATGAGCATTAGGATCTTCACTGGGTAGGCCACCAAATCGAACTAATGTCTGAATCATCTAAATGATGGCTAGTTTTATTTTAAAGTTGTTAGCTTGAATGGCAGGCCTTCGGATACTAGAATGAATGCTCTGTGCAAAAGGGGTAGCAAAGTCCCTTAGACACTTCGTATCTTCTTCTTCAGCCATTGAATTGTTTTGAGTTAATGCTTGTAAATTCTCCCTTCGAAGTCGATGAAATGTTCTTTCAGGTTCTGAATCAAAAGGGACAAGTTCCAAATTTCTAGCTCTTTGCATATAACAGCCAAAGGTATCTAAAAAACAAAAGAAAGTTTGAAGTAAGATTAAATTTGCTTGGTATTAATATTAGGAAAATAATTTAGTAAAACAATTCCCCGGCAATAGCGCTAAAAACTTGTTGTCGATTTTATACCATGCAAGTGTACTACCAAACAAGTAATATAGTGATGAATAGAGTATTGTTCCTACGAGGAATTGTACTAAATCTGCTAAGTACTAAAATTAACACAGTATAATCTTATTCAAATAAACAATTAAAAGAAGATTAAATAAAATTTAAATTAAACTAACTAAATGAAATTTAACTAAATAACAAAGAAAATTAAATGAGTTTGCTTAATCAATAAAATCCTAGAATTACAATTTCCTTCAACACTTTATTTGAATTTTATTTTATCCTTTTAACCTTGACTAATGATATCGTGTTGTTAACCTAGAGTTCTAATTTATTTATAAGTATCTTTCGATAGTCTTATAAAAATATCTCTTTTAATCAATTTACTATATTCCTTCGCAAGCTGAATTAAAAAAAACTCATTAAGCTTAGACTCTAATTTGGTTACTTATGGCATGCTCGTATATTCCTATCTAACATGCAGATCAATTTATCCTAATGAATGAATATGAAACATATGTCATTCAATCCAGGTCTAAACACAAAATTCCCTTTTCCAAGTTCATTAAGGTTACCAAATCAATCTAATTGGTGGCCAGTCAACTAGAAGCATTAAGAACAAGATTGAACAAACAACTCAATTATCATTAAATCAAGAAGAGAAAAATAATCCAAACTACGTGTTGAGTTCGATTGTAATCCTAGAAAAATAAATTTAGCTCATATTGATTAAATGAAACACAAAATAATGAAGTTCCACCATAATAAATATTACAATAAAGATAAAAAGATGAAGGGAAAGAGAAAACTAAGAATTGTTAAATCTCGATCTTCAACTTCTTTGATCTTTTCTCCTATTGAAAAATCTCGATAGCTTCTCTTCTTCTTTGAGACTAATAGCTATGCAGTATCTAGGGATGCCTCTCAAACCTAAACATAAGGATCCTATTTATAGGCAAAACCCTGAAGTGGAAAGACTTGATTTGCAAGTAACTTGAGCATATTTTTGGAAGTTTCCAACTTGGAATCACCTTACTTTCTTGAGTCCACTTTTCCTCTGCATTAAGTTGTTATATTATTGGAAACTCCTTAGGGTTTTAACCTACAAAAATAAGAAAATTATTTAAATAACTAAGTAATTAAAATATAAGGAAAGCAATTAGTTTTAAATAAAAAACTGCTAAAAATAAAATATTACTAAATTAAAAACTACTAAATATAAATGATATTTAAATAAACATCTCTAAGACCTGGCTGATTTAATATGCATAATGAGACTAAATAACTTTATTTTTTAGAGTTATCAAAGGGCTTTTGAGCTGTTGAAGGAACTAACAAATTTAGAATCATAGACGCAAAATCATTAAGGTTGGTTTCAAGTCTCATTATGCCGCCTAAGTTTGAAGTGCCTGATTTTGAAAAATATAATAGGACTACTAACCCTACTGCCCATCTTTGCTTGTACTGTCATAAAATGGTAGGGTATGAAGTGAATGAGAAGCTACTATCCATTGCTTCCTGGATAGTCTAACTAGGGCAATTTTTTTATAGTGCATAGGGCTTGATCCTGTAAAAATTCAAACATGGGCAAATTTGACATGTGCATTCCTTGAATAGTAAAAACACGTGTCTGATTGGGTTTTAGATCACCTCTCTTTCATGAACATGGAGAAGAAATCTTTCAAGAGCTTTAGGTAGTATGCTTAGAGATAGAGAGAAAAGGTAGCTTAAGTTCATTCCCTTCTGACTAAAAAAGAAATGTCAATCATGTTTATTAGAAACCTATGAGCTTCTTACTATGAAAAGTTAGTAGGAAATGCCACAAAAAATTTTGTCGTATGGTTATATTGGTGAAATGATTGAGAACGTCATCAAAAGCGATAGGATATCCATTGGGGAAACATCTAGATCGATTAAGAAAACAATAAGTAAAGGTAAGGAGAAGGATGTGAATGTTGTTGGCAAAAATCATGCTAGGTTTAATCAAAGTCTACATCTAGCACAGCTTACGTACTTTTCGATCATGATAAATACATGTCTTACCCCTTACTCATCAGCATCGTAACCAGTTCACTCTACTGGGTTTGCTTTAGTAATGAGCTATGCATCGAATCCCATTCAAAATATGGCCTAGAATGCCCGACCTCACAATATGAATAGGGTAAAAGCTTTAAACAATTAACAAGTATCCCAAGTAAAGAAGCATTTTGAACCGCTCTATTACTCCTATAAAGAAATTTACTCTTGCTTATTGGTAGGTAAACTAGTGGCCTCAGTATTCACAAACCAAAGATCACCACCATAACCTAGATGGTATGATGACAACATTTATTGTGAATACCATGCTGGAGACCAAGGCTATTCCATTGAGAACTGCATTTTGTTTAAAAGAAAGGTGCAAGGTCTACTAACAAAAGGCGTGATCAAGATCGAGTAAGGACCTAGACTTAATGTTGGGGCTAATCCACTCCCTAATCATGCCAAACAAAGAGTGAATGCGATAATCGATAGGAAAGGTTGTTGGGTCAAAAAAATGCTGGAGAAGTCAAAACCTCAATGAGTAAAGTCTGCCAAGCTTGCATTAAAGCTGGAATAGTAACAGATGATAAAAATGCTGTTGAAACATCTTGCTGCCACTACGGTCAATAGCACAATTTGCAACATTGTCCATCATTCTTGGAAATGGTCCAAGGGATGATGGATCGATCCTACATCAAGTTCTACGAGGAATGGGATGGACATGATGATCAATTTATTAATGCCACTAACGAGGAAAGACCTACTGATGATCGAATCTCAAGCTATCTGTCTCCTATAAGCATGAAAAAAAGAGCTAATAAAAGTTTTAGGCAGCATGTTGCAAGATGGATGGAAGAGGCTACCCAGATTCATCCTTTACTAATAGAAAAGAGATAATCGTTAGATTCATTGGCACATCGTAAGCACCTTATTACAAAAAGGTAGCAAAAATTTCCTAAAAAATGTCACAGATGAGGTTGTACTCTGTTGGATGATCAATGAAGCCATGAAAAATGAATCAGGTAGAAAAAATATTTGTAAAGACAAAGGGAAAGGAAAAATGAAGGCTAGTGAAAAATGAAGGCTAGTCAGCAATCAAAGTCTGGCACTGAAGCTAGTTTGTCTTAAACTCGCGTTAAGATAGACCTAAAGAGAATGGTCATTGAAGAAAACTGCAAGATTATAGAAAACATAAAAGAAGTTAGAATGTCAATGAATTCAGTTTGGAAAATCCTGGTGCAAGGTAAGCTACTTAATGTAACTAAGAAGATAGAGGAAAAAATTAATGACTTTTTTGATTTCTAAACTGTTTATGGCCATACTCTTCGTAGATGCAAAGTGTTTTGCGTTATGGTTTAAAGGATGAGGAACAAGGGTAGCATTAAATTTTTCGATGAAATGCAAACCCCACATACCGAGTCTGCAAATGCAACACCGTCTATCAACACTATAGAAGAAGAAGGTAATCCTCCTTACAGGCTTGGAAGGCCATTGATCTTGTATGATAATCGACCAATTCAGCCTATGCTAAGGATAATTATTCAACTTCCATCTCTTTTCCCTTATAGAGATGATAAGGCAGTTCCTTGGAACTATGAAAACAAAACCTTAATCATTGAGGAATCAAGTCAGTAAACAACTAGTGTGGACCTTTTAAGATAAGTCACCTAAGTCAAAGTGGCAGATATTATGCCCCAGCAGCATCAAGAAGTGAAACTTAGCAAGAAAATACTAGTCCTATTCCTCAAGCACCGACATATGCAATCAAAAACTCAAATTCGCTAGTCTTCAAGGAGCAAGTGAATCAGAAAAAAGCTATAGAATTCCTCAAGTTCATCAAACATATAGAATATAGCATTATTGATTAGTTGAATAAGCAACCCGCCAAGATATTTGTGTTGTCACTACTATTGAATTCCACAGCTTATAGAAATGCCCTTCTCAAAGTTTTGAATGAGGCTTATGTCCCTCTCAACATTTCTATAGGTTAGTTGGATTGCATAGTGAGCAACATAACTGCCGATAATTATGTATCTTTCAGTGATGGTGAAATCCTACACAACAGGAAAGGAAACTACAAAGCCCTTCATATCACCACGTATTATAAAGGCACCATGTTGCCTAAGGTGTTCATCAATAATGGATTGACTTTAAACATAGTGCCTATGTCATGCTTGAGTAAGCTCCCTATTGATGCATCTTATATCTATGCTAGCGTTCGATGGAACTTGCCGGAATGTTGTAAGAAACATCATTATTCCACTCTAAATCAACCCATGTAAATACAAATTTAACTTCCATGTGAGAGACATTGCTATATTGTATAATTACCTGTTGGAAATGCCTTGGATTCACTCTGCTAGGGTAATACCATCGTCTTTGCACCAAAAGTTAAAATTCATCATCGAGAAGAAAGTTGTCGGTATCGGAAGAGAAAAAGATATCATTGCTGCTACCTCAACCGATGCCCCATATCTCGAACTTGATAAAGATATCCCAAAATCCTCTTTCCAATCCATTGAGTTTGTCAATGCTACTTATATCAAGGAAGGGTTGCCAATAGTTTAGCCTTGCCTATCAGAGAGTACTCATATGGGTTTGAAGTTGATTGTCAGAAAAGGTGCCGAGGTTGGAAAGGGATTCAAAAAACACCTCTAAGGGATTGCTGAAACGTTAAAAGTTGTCAACCAAATCAACAAAAGAAGGCTAGGATTCAAGCCCAATGTGCAGTAGAAAAGAAAACAAGCTCAAAAGAAGCATGAGAAGAGGATGGCACATTTGTCAGGATGAAACACAGAGGATGTGCCAATGATATTCCCACCACTTTGGAAAAGGTTTTGCCCAAGGGACATGTAAATACTGGCTTCACTAATGCTATGCTCATATTGAACAAAGCATTCAAGGATGTCTCCATCAATGTGATTGATAAGCTAGAGATGTCAACCATAAGTCCAGAAATTATCTATCCCCTCCAGGATTTGTTTTAAGTGTTTGGACTAAGACATGGATTCTTGTACTGTTCAAGACTATTTCAAAGTAATGCCATGAACTAAACTCACATGCTTTCACCCAAAAGCATTGAATGATCCTTTGTATGAGCAACTTTTATTTAGTGTTATCAATGAAAATGACTAAGCATTATGCATTCGTTCATTGTGTTCATAGTTCTTGCCAACCTTAAATCTTTCTCTACAAGTTTTTCCACTTATATTGTTCTTTTTAATATTTTCAGGTACCTCGATAAAGGTGACATGAATGTTGCCAACCTTAAATCTTTCTTTACAAGTTTTTCCACTTATATTGTTCTTTTTAATATTTTCAGTACCCCGATAAAGGTGACATGAATGTTCATACTAAAACTTCAAAAATAGATTTCGAGCAACTGATCTATGCTGATGAGGTTGAATTTGAAGAGGATCTTGAAGAGAACCCGCATACCCCTAGACCTATTTAGACTAGTTAAACAGGAAGAAAAATAGATATTACCTCATGAGAACCCACTGAAAGCATAAACCTTGGAACAGAAGAAGATAAGAAAGAAGTCAAAATCAAAACTTCTATAAAACCATCAACTCGAGCTGAACTAATAAGTCTCTTCCAAGAACATCAAGATGTGTTCACCTGGTTCGACCAAGACATGCCTGAATTAGATACCAACATTTTGGTCCATAAACTCCCCTTTAAACCTAAGTGTTAGCCCATACAACAAAAGCTAAGAAGGATGAAACTTGACATATTTCTAAAGATCAAACAAGAAGTGAAGAAACAATTTAAAGTAGGATTTCTAAAAGTAGCTAAATATCCTGAATGGATAGCCAATATAGTCCCACTTCCTAAGAAGGATGGTAAAGTGCAAATGTGTGTAGATTATAGGGATCTAAACCAAGCCAGCCCAAAAGATAATTTCCCTTTACCTCAAATAGACATCCTAGTACAAAATGCTACCAAAAATACACTGTTTTCCTCCATGGATAGGTTTTTGGGATATAACCAAATCAAAATGGTAATAGAAGACGTGGAAAACACCATATTCATAACCATGTGGGCATTTTTAGCTATAAAGTGATGCTATTTGGGCTGAAGAACGTTGGGGTAACTTACCAAAGAGTGATGGTAACATTATTCAACAATCTCATGCATAAGGAAATCAAGGCCTATGTGGATGATATGATCACTAAGTTGCCAAAAGAAAGTGAACATATGGCTAATTTATGGAAAGTCATCAAGAAGCTTCGCCAATACCAATTCAAGCTGAATCTTGCCAAATACACATTTGATACTACATCAAGCAAACTATTAGATTTCATTATGAGCAAGAAAAGAATAGAGGTTAATCCTACAAGGTTAAGGCCATTTAAAATCTACCACCACTTCAAACTCAAAGGGAAGTGAGGAGTTTCTTAGGAAGACTAAACTACATAGCCTGATTCATATCTCAGTTGATCGACAAATGCAATCCAATCTTTCAATTGCTTCAAAAATAAAATCTCGTAGAATGAAATCAAGAATGCCAAGAAGCTTTCGATAAGGTTAAACATTACCTTTCGAACCCTTTAATACTTGTGCCACCTGTGCCTAATCGGTCACTAATCCTGTATCTATCAATTCTAGACAAGTCAATAGGCTACGTATTAAAACAACATGATAAATCAGAAAAGAAACAACATGCTATCTATTACTTGAGCAAGAAGTTTATAGAATATGAAAATAATTATTCCTTTGTAAAGAAGCTATGTTATGCTTTAGCCTGAACAATTTGGAGGTTAAGTCAATACATGTTGTACCACACTATGTGGCTAATCGCTAAGCTTGATCCCATCAAGTATTTATGCAAAGCTCCTGCCATGTTCAAGAGGCTAGGCAGATAGTAAGTTATGCTTTTTGAGTACGATATCGTGCATGTGAACTAGAAAGCCATCAAAGGTAATGCAATAGTAGACTTTTTGGCAAGTCGAGCCATAGATAACTATCAGCCCTTAGATTTCAAGTTTCCTAATGAAGACATGATATGCATATCATAGGCAGAGTACATTTCCAAGAATGGGTCATCTTGGAAAATGTACTTGGATAGAGCTTCAAACGCACTAGGGAATGGAATCGAGGTAATTTTCATCTCGCCTAAAGGAAACCATTACCCTTTCATGGCCAAATTAAACTTTGACTGCACCAATAACATAGTTGAATATGAGGCCTGCATCATAAGACTCCAAGCAACCATTGAAAGGGGCCTTTGAACACCATAAGTGTTTGGAGATTTAGCCCTCATTATTTACCAACTAAAAGGAGGATGGCAAACAAGCGATGCTAAACTAATCCACTACCGGAATCTAACATCAGAGCTCAAGAAAAGTTTGATGATATCAGCTTTTATTATGTACTTCGAGAAGAGAACCAAATTGCTGACGTCTTGACCACTTTATCGTCCATGTTCAAAGTCAATTAAGAATCAAACATCGCTTCTATTTAAATGAGCATCTATGTAACCCTGGCACCTTGTCAAAATGTTGAAGAAGCAAAAGATGGTTTTCCATGGTATCATGGCATCTTTTAGTACATCAAGGATCAATGGTACCCAAAAGATGCCACCGAAAATGACAAGAGAACCATTAGATAATTAGTTGTAAACTTTATTTTGGATGGTGGGATTTTATACAAAAAAGATTAGGATCAGGTGTTACTTCGATGCATGGATGCCTCTGAAGCCAAAAAAATACTTGAAGAAGTTCATGAAGGAATTTGTGGTATGCACACCAATAAACACTGAATGGCAAGACAAGTCATGCAATCAGGCTACTATTGGTTGACTTATGAAAAAAACTACATTAACTATGCTCAAAAGTGTTACAAATGCCAAGTCTATGCTAACAAAATCCATGTCCCACTGAGACCTCTAAATTTTTAAAATTAAGCATTGAAACTTCATCCCATACCATCTGAAAATGAATGGGGCAGTTCAAGCAGCTAACAAGAATATTAAGAAGATAATTGAAAAGATGGTCGAGACATACAAAGATTGGTATGAAAGTTACCTCTTGCCTTACATGCCTATTGCACAGTAGTATGAACTTCCATAGGTGCTACCTTATTCTCTTTGGTCTATGGCATGGAGGCTATCGTGCCAATCAAGGTTGAAATCACTTCACTTAGAGTCTTAATGGAATCCCAACTTGAAGAAGCTGAATGGGTTAAAAGCTAATATCAGCAACTCAATCTCATTGAAGAGAAAAAAAATTAAAGCCATTTGTCATAAGTAGTTGTATAAAAAATGGATGATAAGGGCCCATAGCAAAAAAATCTATCCTTGCCAATTCCAATAAGGTGACTTGATACTTAAGCAAATTCTAATCCATAAAGATGCTTGCAGTAAATGGACCCCAAATTAGGAAGGGCCATACATGGTGAAACATGTATTCTCTGAGGAGCCCTAATCTTAACCGAGATGGATTGCAATAAGCTACCTAACCCTATGAATTCTGATTCTATTAAGAAATACTATGCTTGAAAGGACTTTAGGATGAAAACTTGAAAGGGCATCCTATTAGTCCTTTACTCACCACTCTAAAAAAAATTGAAAACAAAAGAAATGAAGAAAAACAAAAAACAACAAAAAGAAAACAAACAAAAAGAGAAGAAGAAATAAAAAACCAGCTTAAGTTAAAAACCCAAAAAGATTATTTAAGCAACCAGGCCCTTTTACCCCACATTCATAACTTTGATCAAGACACTAAGTCATAACCTAACCTATTTGTTCTATGCTAACCAAATCTCATCCACACTTACACTCAAAAAATGGAAACGACCTAACTTTGAGACCTCCATCCCACCATGGGGCAATCTAAGGAATCTTCTTATGAGTCAGTAGCACCAAAAAGATTAATTGCTCGAAAGAAATCTCTAGAAGCATTCAATGAAGAATTCATGTCATTAGCATCAGAGACAATCGACCAGGAAGACCACTCTTATATCTTTTGTATTTCAAAATCTTTCATAATCTCATAAGTTTGTCACAACTTGTGCCCTCTTTCTTTGAATGAAAATACAATCAGTTGATTTCTCATAAAATCTTTTCGTAACCCTGTATTCTATGTTGTATCATGTTTATCATTTAACTGGTAATGCTTGATAAACAAACAAAATTGATAACATAATTTCCTAGCATTACTTGGAAAGATAGAATTTTGCAGAAGCTTTGTTTCATGTCTCAACACTAAGAATGAACTCTTGGGGCCATAACAGGTCTTGGTTGGGACCCCATATCCTGAAAATGTGCTCAAAACCTCTTCTCAGTAAATGATCATGAGCCTCCGTATCTTTGAAGAAGGGACAACCTTAACATTCAAAACCTCTAAAAATCTAGAGCAAGATTGACAAACCTTGGGCGAAAAGCCACCTTATCAAAGCCAAAAAAGGCCAAAACCAACCATCGGATTAAGCTTTTAAAATCATCTTATAAGTCAGCCAGCACCAAAAAGATTTATTGCTCAAAAGAAATCTCCAAAAGCATTCAGTGAAGAATTCATGTCATCAGCATCAGAGCCAATCGACTAGGAAGACTTCTCTTATATCTTTTGTATTTCAAAATCTTTCACATACTCAAAGTTTGTCTCAACTTGTACCCTTTTTCTTTGAATGAAAATACAATCACTTGATTTCTCGTAAAATCTCTTCGTAACCTTGTATTTTGTGTCGCATCATGTTTATCATTTAATTGGTAATGCTTGATAAACAAACAAAATTGATAACATAATTTCCTTAGCATTACTTAGAAAGATAGAATTTTACAAAAGCTTTGTTTCAAGTCTAAAGACTAAGAATGAACTTTTAGGGCCATAAAATATGCTTAAAACCTCTCCCCAGTAAGTGATCATGGACCTCCTATATCTTTGAAGAAGGGACAACCTTAACATTCAAAGCCTTTAGAAATCTAAAGCAAGGTTAAGAAACCCTGGGGGAAAAGCAACTTATAAAAGCTGAAGAAGGTCGAAACCAACCACCGGATTAGGTTTTTAAAATCATTACCTTTGATCATTTAGACAGGCACTTTAATCATCATTCATTATGCTACATTTAACATTCTATAGGTATCAACTCTCGTATATAGAAGTCAAATTTGTAAGGAACCTAAGTATAATTTTTTGAATCCAAAAAACCCTAAAAGGCTTCAAGTAAGTACCTTTCACCCTACATGTTCATCAAAAATCATCCAAGAGGGGATCTAAACTCATTTTCTTCTAGTCCTTAAAGAGTAGAAAGCCTATCCTAACTTACCACAAAGCCATACAAGCTGGTGGCAACTACTTACCTTAGTCCTCAAAGAGCAGGACGCTTAACAAACCCCACACAAGCTGGTGGCAACTACCTACCTTAGTCCTCAAAGAATAAGATCCTTCCTTACAACAAAGCCTACACAAGCTGGTGGCAACTACCTACCTAATCCTTAAAAAGTAGGATGTTCCCTTACCATAAAGCCTACACAAGTTGGTGGCAGTTACCTACCTCAGTCTTTAAAGAGTAAGACGTTTAACAAAGCCCACTCAAGCGATGGCAACTACTTACCTCAGTCCTCAAAAAGCAAGATGCTTCCTTACCTTAAAGCCTATAAAAGCTGGTGACAACTACATACCTCAATCCTCAAAGAGCAAGATGCTTCCCTACCACAAAGCCCACACAAGTTGTTGGCACCCACCCACCTCAGTCGTCAAAGAGCAGGATACTTAGGAAAGCCCATAAAAGCTAGTGGCAACTACCTACCTTAGTCCTCAAAGAACAGGATGCTTCCCTACCTCAAAGGCCACATAAGCTGGTGGCACCACATCACCTACCTTAATCCTCAAAGAGCAAGAGATATCCCTACCATGAAGCCCACAAAAGCTGGTGGCAACTACCTATCTTAGTCCTCAAAGAGCTGGATACTTCCCAACATCAAAGGCCACACAAGCTGGTGGCACCTATTTACCTTAATCTATAAATAGCTAGATGTCTTTCTTTATTTACCTAAAAGCCTATACAAGCTGGTGACATTTGTCTACCGTAGTCTACGAAGAGCTGGATGTCTTTCTTTACCTCTCTTGAAGCCCACACAAGCTAATGGCACCTGTTTACTGTAAAACCCAAAAATAACCTAGTAAAGAGGTCAAACCCTACAAAACTCATTAAAATCTTTTTTTATGCAAGTACATTTAACCCATCTCGATGTGATACCAAATAGCTCTTTATTCCTTTGTAAGCATACGAAACCATCATCCTACTCAAAAAAATGGTGTAGACACTTTATTTTATCTGACCTAATACTTAGCAATGGCCAAAGAAGGGCAGTTGTAGACACTTCATTTTGTCTAACCCACTTTTGGCACCTCAAGACTCAATTAAAAGATGTTAAAATAAAAAATATAAATAAAAATTGAAAGACAACTATCAGGTGCAGTGTCGCCAGGCACTATTAGGTGACACGATGCCAAATGGAAAATATTTTTTAGGAAAGTCTGAAAAGCCTACAGGCGTATTAAAGGAAAATATAAAAAATGAGGTATCAAAGGCCATTTTTCAAGGTCTCACCAGAGTCATTTAGATAATTACACGAATCAATTTCCCACTGTTTCTGACCAAGTTGAGGAAATCAAGAAGCCACAAGTACGTACGAGTTATATTGGTATATAAGTACTAATAAGAGGCTTTACTTTACCCAAAACTTGAATTTTCACATGTTGTATCAAAACAAAAAGGTTTGGTATTAATACTTAAAATGTGGTATCGATACCTAACATGTTTATATCAATACAGACTTGGGCAATAGCTAAAGTTATGATTTTTGGCAAAATGTATCGATACACAAGCCTAAGTATCAATACAAATCCAATGAGTATTGATACAAGCCTCTAAGTCTTGAGACTAGAAACATTTTTTACTCTTAGTATCAATACACAGCTCATTGTATCAATAGTCATGGGTAAAAAGTACCTTATGTATCAATACAATATGTTTTGTATCGATATACTAAGGTATTTTTGCCCAGTTCAAGCCACTTTTCAGGCTTCAAAAACTTGATTTGATCATGTTTTTACACCAGGGAACTATCATAAATCATTGTAAACCTAACAATAGGCTTATGATTGAATTCAAACAAATTTTTAGAGCCTAAACAATCAATTACAAAGGTCACTTTTATAAGATATATGGTTGTAAGAGGGTATGGCAGGCATATCTCCTCTTGAAGGTTATCGTAACTTTTCTGCCTCCTTGCTCAGCGTGGCAAAGCCAATAAAAAAAAAGTCAACTGAGCATGGTAGCTAGAGATATCCCTTGGTGTAGGAGGGAAAGATAAAAAATACCCTTGTATAATCTTCTAAAAGTAGTTGCTGAGCATTAAATAAAAAAACTCTTAGTTATCTCAAAGAAAAAGAGACCTTCAGGTATTTTCAAAAAGCTCTCCAACAATCTCAAAAACCTCCATCCATTCCAAAAATCCTCTAGTAACTTCAGTTCCAAAAACTCACCAAAAACACTATTCTAATACCTTTCACCTTTAACCAACCTTTATTCTCGTAGCTCTCTAAAACCAAAACCAGATCACCTTTAAAAACTTAACCTTTCACATACTTTCATCCTTAAAACACCCTACCTGCAACCGTATTACCAAAAAACTTCTTTTCACCTTTTTTTTACTAAATAATAGCAAAAAGAGGGAAGAAATTAAGCTTAAAATCACTACTTTAAAAAAAGAGGAAAGTTCAAGTTTTTACTAGTATATTTTCTACCTTGTTCCAAACATTTTTCATTTTGATCATCCATTTCATTTTAGTGAGCCTTTCATGCTATAATGACCCTTCTAAAACTCTCATGCATCATTATTGCATTGGTTGTGGTAGTCTTAGTATCTTAATGACCTTCTTAACACCTTGATGTTGTTTGGACATATAAACTCACCATACTTCATTTTTATCATCACACAGCCTCTGTTCATGCATCTTTTGCCATGTTCCTTCTGTATTCTCATATTTAAATGACCACCTTAACACATCTTATGTATGTTCAGACATTTTCTTGTGTTTTAAGCAATCTCATGAAATAAAATGCTATCTTGACAACTCTAGTATCCTTTCCTTTGTTTAAACATGTTCATTTCATCTCCATGCACCTTATTTGTCATCCTCTCATATTTGTGACACCCATTTTCATGTCAAAATGTCATCTTTCTATATTTGCATGTTTAATCCATGTTTATCTCTGTATGTGTTGTATTTTGTTCATGATATCTCAATTAAAATGCTTGCTTGTTTCTTAAAACTTGACTTTTAGAAAAATCCCCAAGTTAAGTTTATTCTACCTATAATAGATAAAGAATAGCATGGACTTAATGTTTTCATAAAATTAGTCCTCCAATCTTTGGGGTAGACCAACATTCCGGCTCTGGATTCATCATGAAATAAGTTTATTTTTTTTAAAAAAAAGATCTTTTTTAGTATTAAACCTTGATCTTGAGTCCCATGTTCCCTTTAATGACATGATCAATGGGTTGTTCCATCATCCCAAACTATTTTAGGATTATGGAATAAACTTGTGAAGCCCATGTTACTTTCTGTCACAGACGTTCGGACGTCCTAGACCTGAGTCTATCTTCAAAAATCAAAATATCGAATAATCCCCCTATTTTTGCTTTGGCAACACTGTAAGCCAGATTTGAAAAATCAATTTTAAGCCACAAAAATGTTTCTAAGATTTTTCTAATATTTTCCCTTAAAAGGAATCGAATAACCTTTTTAACTATGTCTTATTTGCTTTTGGATCATCTCAGATGATAGAGTTATGATTTTTTGAATCTTTATTGTCTGGAACACCTAGAACTAGCATGCAACTTTCTGTTTGGGCCATTTTCGCCCATCAAATGTTTTTTATGAAATTTTCAAAATTCCCTTTCTGGAAAGTTACCGTTCATGATCTAACAATTTTGGATAAGTTTAGAACGATTTTTAGAATATTTTTGTATCAAACCTTATTGAGTTACCTTTCCAATGGTACCTTATTTACCCTCGAAGCCTTCGGATGCACCAGAAAAAAATTTAGGAATAGAGATGACATAATGCTGTCTACTGTTTTTAACTTAATTTCTGGATGTCATCTTATCGAGACATTTGAATGTCTCAAAATGCATCCGGTCAGTTCCCTAACAACACAAGCCCTTTTGACTCAGATCAAGGCTAAATACAAAAAAGTAAAAAAATTCATATTAAAATTTTCGTTAGTGGAGATACTCTAACCCTATTACTCTAAGGGGATACTCCAACCCGTTTTTTTATTAAAAATCTAAATTTTCTCTTTATTCCTAAATATTTTCCTAACTCTATCTTTGAGGATACCCCAAACCCATTACTTTAAGAGGATAATCCAACCT
>JBBYHK010498720.1:1756-14867 GCA_038382065.1 Adansonia grandidieri | reverse complement strand
TCTCTCTCTCTCTCTCTCTCTCTCTCTCTCTCTCTCTCTCTCTCTCTCTCTCTCTATATATATATATATATATATATTTATATATATGGAAAATGCAACCATTCTTACGATTAGGTATATGGCAGTTGCGACAGTGATCGTCCAAAATTTCCCAGCATATGAATCAGCAATGAAGGCCCCAAGCAATGGCGTCAAGCTAGAGGTACCATTGAAGTTGGTGACAGTGTTGGCTGCTTTGGTTAATGGCATATGAAGCTGTTCTGTCAAGTAGTTAACCATGTTTTTACTGAAGCCCACCATTGCCAATTTCTCGCACATGTCATTTACTGCACATCAAACATGAAAACGGAAAATGAAAAACAAATCTAAGATTCCGACTGCTATTATATCAAAACTATAAGCAAGCATTTTACCTAAGATGAAGGGCATTGTCTTAATCCCACCCTTGTTCTCGTCGACAAGCCTCTTGCTCTGCTGCTCATCAGCAGCAGTACTTTCAGAACCACCGAAGCCATCTTTCCTTTCCATAGCTGCACTCAGGTTGGTGTGGCTTTCCATCAGACTCAGATAGCTCTGTGTTTTTATAGGCTACACGTGTCAATTGCTAGAGAAGTATATATTTCTAGAATTGTCAACTTAACTCTAAGCTAGATCATCAGTGGGAAATGGGATTGCCATAAATGCGATTGGTTGCAGTAACTTTTGGTCATATACGTGGAAGAAACAGAAACAGAAGCTTGTAAAGGTTAAACAAAGAAAGAAAGAGAAAAACTTTTCGTCTAGCGTTACCTGCTTTTCTGTTCGTTTGATGAAAGCTTCGTATATAAATGGTAGATTTAAAAAAAGAAAAAAATTATTGTTCACTTTGCATAATTGAGCGGTTGATGGAAGGAGAGGCGGAATTGGCTTACGAAAATACGAAATTGGGCATGGGATGTTTCTTCATCATTGCTTGAGAAATGGGCAAAAGGCGGTTATGGTAGCCTAAAAAATATCGTAAAGGTTTTAGTGTATATATATATATTTTAGTAATCGTCACAAATATTTGATTTAACCAGGAGATTGGAATATTTTTAGATTTAAAAAATTACAACCATTCATTACCCTACGCGTTGCAGGCTGACTCTGACATCCACTCCACGTCGGCTGGCTTATTCGTGATTTGATAGCCTTGTTTCGAGTGGAGTTAACAATAGCTTTTTAGAGTAGGTTTTGGATGAAAAATGTAGGTATTTTAAAGTTTATTAATTTAAAATATTAGTATTTATAATTTTAGTATTTGGATAAATATTTTTTTAAAAAAAATTTTAAATATTAAAATTTGATTAAATAAAAAATAATTATAAATAATAATATTAAAAATAAAATAAAAAAATATGCATTATGGATGTCATTAGATTTTTAAAAATGTATATATATTTTTAATAACATAAGAATTAAAATAAATATTAAAATGAGTTTTTTAATTAAAATTGAAAAATAATAATAATCATGTTAAAAAAAGAAAACTTAATAAATATTAATATCTTAGTAAAAAATTAAATAATTTGGAATTTGAAAAGGAGATTTCATTTATCTTTCAAATTTTGAGAATTTTAAAAAATTTTATTTTTATTTTTCCAAACAAAAAAAAAATTTATTTTAAAATTTTAAAAATCTTTTTACAAATTAATTTTCTCCTTAAAATCCATTATCCAAACACACGATAATAAGATAAGGTATATTATTGGAGAAGTGGCAAATATTTTTAGAATTTATTTTCAAAATTAAAAAAAAATGAATATAAAAACAATAATTTAAAGAAATTATTAGTAATTTGATAGCCCTGTTGATGCGGAGTAACAAGGTTCTTTTTTGGTTATACTGGTAACAAGATAACATTTTTAATCAAAGAAATTATATATATTTTTTAAAATATATTTTTAAAAAATAAAATATGTAACACTCTTTTAATCTCATATAAAGATTAAAAAAAATCATTATTAATAGAAATTGTAGTTATATTAGAAGTTTAATTACATGGGATTTTTAATTAGCATGTATACCAAGCTTTAATAATATGAAAAAAAAAATTATTTATAGTTTTAGACCGTTTTCAGATTATTTACTGAAATAAGTTAATTTTTTAAAACTATTGAGAAATGAGCATTTGATTAAATGATTTTTCAACATTTCTTTGGGAAATCGACCAATCAAATGTCGATTTTCCAACACTAATTATATATATATTTTAAAAGAATTTCAAAAAAAAGATAAACTAATAATTATTAAAAAAATGAGAAATCAAAAAATAATTATAAAAAAAGAAATAATAATTATTAAATTTATTAATAAAAATTATAACTACTTTTTTACCATTGATATTATTCTTTTCTTTTCTATTACTTTTCTCTACGTTTTTAGCAAAACTAACCCTTCTTTTATATATATATATATATATATATATATATATATATATATTAAAAATAGTATTTACAAATAATAAAATATTAAAAATTATTTTTTTATTAATTATGGGTTAATATTTAAAAATAAAAAAAATAAAAGAATATTTTATATTAAATCTTGAATTATCATTTACAAAAAATAAAAAATATTTTATATGAAATTCTGAATTATTATTTAAAAACTAATAAAAAAATATTTTATACTAAATTCCAAATTATCATTTACAAATAATAAAAAATAAAAATCTTGAATTATATTTTATATTAAATCTTGAATTACTATTTAAAAATAATTTAATATAAAAAATATTTTATATTAAATCCTGAATTACTATTTAAAAACTAATAAAAATAAAAATATTTTATATTAAATATTGAATTACTATTTAAAAATAATAAAAAGTAAAAAATATTTTATATTAAATCTTGAATTACTATTTAAAAATAATAAAAAGTAAAAAATATTTTATATTAAATCTTGAATTAATATATTATATATAATATAAAATATTTTTAGAAATTTTTTTAATGTGTCGATTTCCTAGAATTTTTTGATCCAAATTGTTTTGTTATTTTTTTGCATCGATTGAGAAATCGACCAATGAAATGCCTATTTTTTTCTCACCAATTGAGAAATAGGCCAATGAAACACCAAAATATAAAATATTTTTCTATTAAATTATTTTTAAATAGTAATTCAAGATTTAATATAAAATATAATTCAAGATTTTTATTTTTTATTATTTGTAAATGATAAATCAAGATTTAATATAAAATATTTTTATTTTTATTAGTTTTTAAATATTAACTCAAGATTAATAAAAAATCATTTTTGATATTTTATTATTTTTAAATACTATTTTTAATATATATAATTTTTATATATAATTTATACATATATTTATATGTATATGGGAAAGGTCGGTTCCATTAAGAACGTAAAGAATAGTAACAAAGAAAAGAATAAAATCTAGGGTAAAAAGATAATTACAGTTTTTATTAACAATTTTAATAGTTATTATTTTCTTCTTTATAATTATTTTTTCTGGTTTTGCTTTTTTTAATAATTATTAGTTTATTTTTTTTTTATGAAATTCTTCCAAAAATTTATATAATTATATGTATATTCGTTATGTCTGTTGGAAAATCTGCCAATGAAATGTCGATTTCCCAACAATTCGAAAAAAAAAAAAAGTAAAAGTTATATATCTGAAAAATCAGTATTTGGTTAGACAATTTCTCAACTTGAGAAATCGTTTAATCAAGTGTCGATTTCTTAATAATTTTAAAATATTAACATATTTCGATTAATAATCTCAAAACGGTTTAAAATCATAAATAAAAAAAAATTTATATTATTTTAATGAAAAAGCCATGTTTACCATGTTAAAAAGAGGTGGAAAGGGAAACTAAATAGGAAGAGTGGGAAAACTATTTCTATTTTCCTTTCGAAAAAAAAAACAAAGAAAATCAACTTATGTAAAAGGTGGAAAATAGTGAAATGCTTAACATATGGGTAAATAATATAATCATAAGGAGAGCTTCACACATTTTTCAAAAATCTGAAAACGATTTTCTTTTTCATACCATCGTATCTAAATTGTTAAAGACTAGTCAGGGGCTGCAAAATAACATTGCATATAATTATACGTCTAAATCGAAAGTTTGATTCAACGCGTCTGAGAGATTGATTGATTGGTTAAATAAAAAAAAAGTATTGGGGTTTGAACTCCGGTGATTGTTTAAACACAGAGATACATCTTTAATCATGTTTACAATCAGAAACAGATTTGCCCAACTGTTGGCAATGTAACATCACAAATTAATGAATATATATATATATATATTTATATTTATATGTGTATATCTATGTATATATTCTAGAGCAAGTTAAAAGGCTGGAAGAAGACTTTGAAAATGAAGATTAGAAAAATATTGAAGAAAGTGTGAATTGAAAATTGGCATAATCAATGACTGAGACAGAAAAAGAAGCATTGAAAATGAAGGGTGGAAGTAAGACTCAAAAACTTAATTATCTAGGGCTTTGCAAATCGTTTTACTCTAACTCGGTTGGATTCGCTATGCCATAACTCAAGTTAATTGTTCAAGAATTTGGCAATTTGAGTTTATAGCATAATATAATTTTATTCATGATTACATTAAAAGGCATTGAGAGCACTTTATTTATTATGTGCAGGAGAAAACCCCTTGATCAAGAATTCATATTTATCAAGTCACCAATGAAACCACGCTCGCCAGAATAGCATATCAAAGACCCTAACCCTATCAATAATTTTGAGGTTCCATATTCATTTCTGTATTCAAATGGTGATTTCATATGCAGCAAGCACCCACCTGCAACACTTGTTGAGGAGCAAGCTAGGTTAAATTTGAAGATTACTCATTATTAGAAAAGAAGAGGTAATTTCATACATGCATGCAAGCGTCGAGTTGCTTGAGTTTGAAATTTTGTTATCATCGTTTTATCCCAGACCAGGAAATTAATGGTGTGGAAACGTTGAAAATGAGAGCCTTTTATTTTCATAGCTGATATTCCAAACTGTGAGCGTCCAGGAAGAAAACGACAGAAGAGACGAGAAACGCAGAGGAATGAAAGAGAGATTGAATTGATAGACAAACAGTACTTCCTTTGTCCGGCTGCCTGCATGATTGTTTTATCTGAAGAGAAGAGGAAGAGAAGATCAGTTGAAGATTCCATGATCAAATCAAAATTAAAAGGTGCATAAGCCAAACTTCATCCAAAGCTTATAGTTTTCCAAATTAGTGGGGTTACCATACAATATCTCTGGCTTGATTGAGGCCGGGTTCAATTCGTATTGTAACCAGACCTATATAGTTTTGCCTCCAACTTTGACCCGAAAGTAAGGCATATAAGATTTACGACCCAAACCCAATAGTTTCCATTTGGTTTAATTTTCGCGTGTCAGGTTATATTATCACGCGGAGAAAAAAGTGCGCAACGTAAGGAGAAAAAAAAATGGACTGCTCTATGTTAAAAGTTTAGATGCAGGAAGACCACTCAGTCTAGAATCAAGACATGTTAGAAGCTTCAAAAATCATTGGTTTTTACAAATCATCCACCAAATGAAATTGCTAATGAAACTCGAGGAGTTATGTCTGTCAAATTAACTAAACCAATCAACGTTAAGTGCATTTAACCAACTTAATACTTGCATATGTTTCGTTTAATACTGAAAACCTGGGTCCTGAGTGTCAAACTGTCTTTTCCTTTTATCTCAAGAACCAAGTGTTGCAAGCCTTATATCTTGGCTCGGTTCACCAACAAATAAAAAATGATGTAAAATACAGAACAGGCGTGTTGCTGTAGGGCCCTCATGGCAAAGGGCTCGGCCGGATTGGAGATGAAAAATGCATTGTCAGGTTTGGAACCCCAACCCCCCCTTCAGCAATCATTCAAAAAGTTGCTTGAATACCCTTATTTTTACCGTCTATAACCGGAGGACATCGAAGAAATTAAACCTGGAAAGGCATGTATATAAATAAAGGTCTGCAGAATACGGTATACACAAACTTAGGAATAACACTTCTATATAACGTTATAATGGTTGGTCCTTAAAAAGAAAGTTACATCTTCACATATCCCTTACGTCAACACCAAACACTTCACTTGATTAAGAAGTCCAATAGAGTTGAGGGGAGGAACATGAATAACAAGAGACCCAAAAAAAAAAAATCAAGACTTCCCCTAACCATTTCCTTTACCAAATCAGTCCTCAAAATCATTCATATGATCTAAAAGGTAGTTGGCTGCCAGTTCCTCATTCTTGTTGCAGGCAAAAAACACCTGGAGAACAGTTGCTCTATCAAAGCCCATTGCTTCAAGCTGTAAAAGATAGTGAACAGGCATAGATTATGTAACAAGATCAAAGCAACAAATTTTGAGACAAAATTATCACACCTCAAACCCATATTTTAACCAATTATCTAAAACTATTATCTAAAACAAAGATTTAATGCACTGATTTCATTGCAAAGATCAAGGCAAAAGCAATGGAATAAGATATTTCAACATACAAAGGAGATGATAGGTAAATAACCGATAATTACAGGGAATAATACACAAATCCAAGACAGCTTTTATGCAAAAGATGACTTACCCGTTCTATGGCATCACGTTCCTCAGGTGTGACTTGAACAGCTTGTGGCATCGCCTCAGCCAATTGGCCCAATATATTCCTATGACACAGAAGACAGCAAATAAGTATTCATATACATGCACAACTAAGTTCGAGAAATGAGCAACTAAAAATGAAAAGTCTCACCCCTCTCCACCTTCAGCAGGTTCATTGATCAGGCGAAGAAAGTCAGCCTGATGCTCTTGAATAAGTCTCATTAGATGAGGATTTTGTTTCCCCAACTCTTGTAGCATAGGCTGCAAAAATAAATAAACGAAGCTTCTCAGAAAAGCTGGGAAAAAAAAAACACAACTGACCAGCAGAAACAAGGGATCAGAAAATAACCTGCAATATTTGAGGGTTGGCCTGCACCATTGCTCGCAAAGCTTGGAACTGAAACAGAGAAGCAAAATGAGTGTAGTTCTAGTTAGGAAGTTACATGACAGTCATACTGCCAAGGCCCATATACATCCTTTTGGAGAGAGAGAGAAAGACCTGTTGACTGTTGCGCAAAAAATCAAGAGTGCCTGCCCCAGCACCACCAGCACCCATGTTCGGAAGGCCCTGAACCAATAACAGACAATCAAGTCAATGGTTAAGTTTTCCATCATCTAGCTATCAAATATTCACTGCCTTATACCTGGGGAAAGAGGTCTAAAGGATTTGCATTGGGTCCACTTGTAGGAACACCTGCCGCTTGTGGAGGCTGCTGTGGCCGTACGGGTGGGTTAGTGGTTTGCCCAACTACAGGGGCACGTGCCACAGGTGGAGCTTCAGCTTGCTCAGGGATACCCTAATGTTTGCAAATAAAAATTGATAATGAAAGCCAAGAAGCAACTCAACTGTTGGAAACAGAACGGATGTTGCTTCTAATAAATTAAAAAAGACAGTTTTTAAGTCATGTAAAGACCTGAGACAAGAAACGTCATACGATGCAGTATAAAATGTCATATCATACAAATCCAACTTCCTTTTTTTTTTTTTTTTGTTCATTTGGAAGGGGAGCGGGGAGGGAAAAAATGAGTATCACTTTTCTTGATTTAAGGCATAGGATTTTTGGGGGGAAAAAAAAAAAGAAAGAAAACCAACTCACACATGGCATACTTTTTGCTCCAAAAACTGCAGACTTGCCCAACAAATCAAAAGGACTAGCAAAATGGTACAAAGGAAGTATATTTTTGAGTTCAGAGATATTTAAGCAGGAAATAACCAAGGTGCAAGTAGAAATATATCTGATTATAAATGACAAAAATTGCATAATCATCATTCCCAGAAAACCACTCAGGAAGAGCTCAGTCTATGAGGCTATTACCACATCTGCATTAAGGAGAACAATAAAACAACGGCAGTAACAAAATTTCAATGACCCTATGAGTAAGTTATCAACTAAATGCACTCATCAAGAAAGAACTTGCTTCACCATTTCAAGTCAGATAGAAGAAAGTTACTTACAGAATACAAATATTCAACAGCTCTCTCTGGGTTATTATAAGCAGCACGAAGGGCACGGACAACAGTATCCCTATCCCAGGTCCCTCCACCCATATCAAGAATTTGTTGGATTGCTCCCTCTAAGTTACTTCCTGCAACTAGATTAGATGCTGCTTGGCCATAAACATCAGATTCTGACCTGTTTCCAAAGACAATATTCAAGATATTACAAAAGGACAAAGCAAAAAGAGAACCCAGAACTATCCTAGTCAAAGCGATTGAAGACGATCAAATCAGAAGCAAGCTCTCAATCCTTCAAAAAAGAAATAATGAAGTTATTATCTGAGAATAAGTTACTCACCCGATAGTACTTGAAGCAACAGGAACAGATTCATTGATAGGCACAGGTGCCGCCCTGAAAAAAGCTAATAAGCAATAATCCAAGACGCAGCCATTGTATCCTAACAAATGTGTGAAATAGCTAGACTTACGTAGCTGAAGTTGCAACAGCTGCAGTAGAAGCTGGTGTTGGTGTTGCGGCCAGTGGTGGTACACTTGCCTGTGGAGCCTACAAAGAAGACATTTTATCTACTATGAGAAAAGAGTAAGAAAATATTTCCATCCAAAATAACTACTCAATATCTGTTGTAGACTGTGCACAGTTTTCCAGAAGTAACTAACCATAAATCTGTTACAGACCATTTTGAATAACTGTTCCTAGCCATTGTAGTTGTTGGATTTGGGACAAAAGCTAGGAACAATTATTCAAAACGCCGGTAACAAAATCATCGTATGGTGTATAGTAGAGAAAAAAAAAACAATTATTTATATTCATACTCAAAATGAAATTTCAAGATCAAAATTCAAATAATGATTTGGTGCGACTTAATAGCCTAGTTTCTCGAGATTCACACATTATTGTGGCATAAATAGAGCAAAAAGAAAATTTACGATTCTAGCTGTTCTATTGGAGTCAATGAAGAGAGACTAGGATAGTGGCCATTAGCCTTTTTGTTGATATGATACTGGAAGGGAAAACACAAAGAAAACAAGTGAGAAATTGAGTAACCTACTCATAAATGTTTAAAAGGGAGACCAAGTTGGTAATAGACCAACTCAAGACTCCAGCATTATGCATTCTGTTTACCGTTCAGCAGTATGAGTTAACAAGCATTTGAATGCAAAACAACCCAAACATGTCCCATATCTTAAAAACCAAAGTCTTAAAGCATTGTATTCACTACCTGTAAGGTTGTAACATTCAATGATTTAAACATAGATAAATTACATTTATCCAAGTTGCTTTCTCATAGTCATCATAGCATTGAACAAAAAGAACATCTTCCACTAGAAGAAACAGAATCTAATCCTTTTCAGGTATCAAATGAAAATGTCTTTTCAAGTAATATAGCTGAAAAAGCACAGCTGCAATAACTGCTATAGAGCAATTATGCATGGACGCAAGTAATATTTAGGGGAAGGACAAAAGGAAAATGCAGAAAAAGAGAGACAAAATTATTATCTTACCTTACTGGTAGGAGCTGTTGAAGCAGTTGCAGCCTCACCAGATGAACTCTTATTCTAGCATGAGAAAAAGAAAAAAAATGCATGATTAGTACCATAATGACCATTTTGAAAAATAAGCAAGGATACAAGTAGGTTAAAGGCCAAAAGACGACAACAAATCTTATTTCTCGCTTTTGCTTAGCAATAAACTGACATTTTGTAACATGCAACTAAAGCAATGCAACAACTAGATTTCAAAAATATAATGGCACTACACTCCACCATAAACCATAACTAAGATAACTTCTGAATTCAATAGCCACATGAAAAAAGTAATTCAGTTTAGGCATTTATTAGGAGTAAGCAAGCATAGTTTTGTCGGCAAGGTTAGAATAGTTAGCTGAGAGTTTACAAACATGAGAGAGAGAAAAAGGTGTGCGGAATGGGGGAGAGAACCTAAGGATCAGGATATTGTAACTAATCTCACCTTTGCCAACATGATGACAATAAAGCTATTTTCAGCAACACTGTTCTCTGCCAGTGTTGTGTCATCTTTAAGAACTTTGCCCTTATGGATAAGCATTTGTTGTGCAGCAGGATAAACTTCTGCTCCTTGAACAGTTTCTATGCTCTTTTTTACATCAGCAACCTGGAAGAAAACTCACAAACATTAATAGCAGAATTGCATAACACCACAGTGATTAAGTAAAAGGCAGTTGCACCAAGCGCTTTACACCAACACATCCATGCGCATGAATATAATCACAAAGGCAAAAAAAAAGTAGCAAAAAACAATTAAAATAATAATAGTCTATCAAAAAAAAAAAAATAGAATATCCACATCCTTCAAACAACACAACCTTTGATTATAGCTAAGCTCAGAACTTTATTCTTATTCTTTCTAACAATAGCAGCTTATGTACAGAAAATTTATCAAAAACAACATCTATACTTCAATCTGGTTTTTATAGTAACACTAATTTAAGAAAGGTCAATCCCAATGAAAGAACATTTCAGAAAATAATATATTATCATATTTCATTCAATGTTTAAAGATGGGGTATTCTCCACTCGAACCTTAAATCTTGTACTCTGTAACTAACATTGACATAGAAATCTATATATTCTAGTTAGAGGACACAAGTCAATCTAAGAATCATGCAAAAATAAAGTCCTGAGGCAAAGTATCATCCATTAATTTCAGTTAATTACCAGCACATTCCCCACTTCCTTCAGTAAACATATTGACAACTACTTCCCACGTCACTAGCAACTCAATATGGAAGTTGCTAAGTTAAAGGTAATTGTTAATTTTCCAAGAATATATTATAACGCCGTTCAAAGGAGTATCAGTACACTTAAGCTTACTTGACGTATCTAAACCCTCCAACAAGCTAAATCAAGCCATTCGATCAACTAAATACTGAAATTGAACAAATTATCATCCACGATCTCCACTTTAAAATTCACGGGCGCAATAACCCAAATAATAGCAAGTGATTGCAATTTGTACAGTCCCACAGGAACCCTAGTTGATGTTCAAAAATTGGGCAAAACATAAAAGAAGAAGCAGAAAAACCCTAGAAGAGCGATAAAATTCTTAGGATAAATCTGAAAATCGAAAAAACAAAAACTGAAATAAAGAAAAAAAAATTGAAATTTGAAAAAAGAAAAGAAGCGAACCGCATCTTCGGGTTTGACTTCGATATCGAAGTGAGTGCCTTTGAGAGTTTTGACGAAAATCTTCATCCTCTGCTAATTTCGATCTCTCTGCCTTTTTTTTTTCCCTTATTAAAATCCGCCGATCTTATTATTTGAAGAAAGAGAGAAAGAAGAAAGAGTAACGTTGGCAAGTAAGGAATATCTAGTAGAGTACTTCAAGTCCAAAACCGATACAGGCGCTGCTTCTATGCTTTTAGATTGAATAGAAGATTGAGTAATCAATTGACACGTGGATAAAATTGACTCCGAGGGTGATGAATCCACCTACTTGCTTTAATTTTTTTACCAAACAAAAAACATTCTCTGTATTTTTTTGTCGATTAAGCGACATCGGCATGTCGCTTATCCTTTTGATAATTAATTTAAAAAATGAAAAAAAAAATGTTATAGCTTATGAACAATTGCCCATTACTCATTATTATCAAATTATATTTATAAAATTTTGCCTATACTAAAAGGAAATGAAATTCCAAGGAAAATTTCTTTTAAAAAAATGAAAAAATATCAAATATACTAATAAAAATTATCAAATATATTACATACTCAGATAATATTTTAGCCTAATCACTAAAAAAAGTGTTAAAATGAACATATAAACTTAGACACAATTTCAAACATCCCTTCTTATCTCTTAATTTATCAAAAAATAAATAAATTTTACTTATTACAGTTGTTTTAGCGATAAAAAATTTGAATTGAACTTAAGTCCTAACATCACCATCTTAATCTCTAAATTATCAAAAAATAAAATAAGTTAAGCGTTAATATGATTTCCATAAGTTATAATTCTCATAAAATAAATAAATATTTCAAATATATTATTTAATCAATTATATTCTTTTTATGTTCACATTTTTCATTTTCATTTCTTTCTTTTTAAAGCTTATAAAAAATATTATGAAAAAAGTTACTTTTTAAAACTTAATAAAAAATAGCATGAAAAAAATTATTTAAGTATATTACATTTACTAATTACTTTTAGGTCATGTTATTTTCTTCTTTTTTTTTTCCTTTAATTAATGGATTATAAGAAGAGGTTAACGCAATAGTAAGGCTTAAGTCCTTAACTGGTCGATAAATTAAATACACGAGGCCTAATTGAATGAGAAATGTCATACGATTAGAGTCCCAATTTATCTCAAAAATAATATTCCAATCAAAAGATTATTATGTGTAAATAGTTAATAGATAGATAGCATTTGATCGTAACGAGGAACTTGATAAATTGAAATTGTGTTTTCGATAAATAATATATGTGGGTGTATGTTTATATGCATAAATAAATGATGAAAAAATAGGGAAAGGGAAAAGATGAAGTGGAGCCCCTCAAAAAAACTTGTGATCCTGTAATCTATTAATAAATTACTTTATTCTTAATTTCAATCCTCCGAGATTAACTCTAGCAACACAAACTTATATATATATATACATGTATATATTGCAGCAAGTGGTTTTTTTATTAAAATAATATTTTTTATTTTTATTTTTTATTTTATGCTTTTTCATATTAGTTCTTGAAATAGGCTTTTTAAAAAAAATTTCGATAAAAAATGGACAAATGAATTATTGATTTGTGAATTATATATGAAAAGTCGGTAAATCAATTATTGATTTTTCATGTTCACCATTAAACAATCGGTAAGTAATTAGCCTATTTCTCATGGCAAGTAAGAAATTGACTAATCACTTGCTAATTTCTCATAGTGTTATTAAAAAAAATTTAATTTCATTGAGAAATTGACAGGTGATTAGTCAATTTTGCAACGTATAGAGAGAAATTGATTAATTACGTGCGAATTTCTGACTAAAATATTAAAAAAATATTAAAAGATTAAAGGTCATGGCCAA
>JBBYHK010498719.1:0-67099 GCA_038382065.1 Adansonia grandidieri | reverse complement strand
CTACGTAGACCACAAGATTGATGTTTTGAGTTTCGTAACTCAAAACATAGGTTTCAATAGGCATCTGGTCATGCCTAGCTTGAAATGATCGATGACGACTCCGAGCGTTGGCCAGTTTGCGATGGTCATCCGAGACCAATAGGATGAAAGATTCATCTTATGGTCCCCCTCACTATACCAGAAGTGGAGAATCCATACATTCTCATTTTCATCACATTGCCAAAGGAAAAGTCTCAATCAAGAAGACATTCCAAGTCAGAAAAATATTTTAAGTTATACGTATTCATAGATCTGCGAGGATCCACCCCGGGGTATGTTGCGACACTTGTTTTCTTACAAAAAGTGAAAGCTCGAATAGTTTCAGCAAGGATAATGGGTGTGGAATTGGTTTGTAGCACAATTAGGAGGGAAAATTCGTAATTGCTACTTTTACATAACTTAATGTTTTTGGGAATATGACTAGCCCATTTATTGCCAGAGCGTAGATCTTGGATTCTTTAGATGTTAGTGGCATTCACCATTACTTCCTTTAAATTGGCTTATGAAATGCACTCACTATTCCCTTTCATCTTGGTAAGGCCTTCAATCTATGACTCCACTGCCTTGACTATATTTGCTATTCTTTTTTTGAAAAGTAAAGGTTGTGATACTTTACAATATACTCTATTAGACATGGCCCTTTCAATATTATGTAATGTATTCATTGATGGTAGGGACCAATTCTTCTCGATTAAATGTGAAGCAATGATATGTTGGATTCTAGGACTGTGGGGTTGCCCATAACAAGCTAATATCTAATGAGACCCAGAGCAAAAAGGCTATATCTCCATATCTCTTCGTGAGTGACTCTCTTTTGGCATTATCCTAACTAGGCTAAATTTGTTTCAACTCTTAATAGTCATTCTATTGATACTCAATCTTGACTCTCTCATGCAAAAGAATACGCCAATAGCATAAGCACCCTAGAAGATATTACTACCCATAGGCAATAAGAGATACCATGGACAATAATTAGCTCACTTCTACTTAATATAAGTGTTATTCTCTCTCTAAGAAAAGAATGACTAAAAGTCTATTGCAGATGTGAGTGCACGATGTATGTTAAAGAAATAGTCAAACATTTTTATTCATTCTTTTTTACCATTGTACCAAAATTGTCATATTCTTTTTTTTTAGTATGAAGGAACCCTAGTAATCACGAGAAACACAAAAACATAGAAAGTGATTACAAACAAATGTGATGTACAAAAAAGATGAAGAAAGGGGATTATAAATAAATAATGACTAAAATTGAGGGAATATGAGAATTCGATAAAATTGAGTTATTTGCAGGCTTAAATCTCTAAATAAAGTCCCCGGTGTAGTCACCAAGCTGTTGCAACGTGCCACTTCCATGGTGCATTATGACTTAAAAATGTAATGGAAGAAGGGCTTGCCTTTGGATCATCCTTTGATTGGGATTTGAATCATGCATCATAAGAGTAAAAGTTTAGAGAAAGATTGTCAAATGAATATCTCATCCAACTAATCTTGGATGACTTAAAGTTGCGACTGATCATTTTGGGCTAGGTATGCCAAATAACTATTAAATTGATGATTTTGATTTACAAAACTTGAAACACTAATTTTATGGACTATGTATACCAAAGTTCATTTTAAAAGGGTCCAAGAGTCAATTATGCATGAGGAAGAATTAGCTCCCCACGACACCCAAAATTGGTACCATCTAGCTATAAATGATCAAAGTCTCAATTTTTCTCAGTTTTTCATGCAGTTATTATTTATGTGTAATCCCCTTCTTATGTATGTAAATTTTTAAATATTAAATTAGGATTTTTATGATAAAAGTTTAATTAATATCCCTTTATGCGACCTAGGAGTGAAGAAAAACATAGAAGATTCAATAAAATGAGATTTGGATTGATTTAGAAGAAGATACTCTACATTGAGCACTAGCGGGATACTAATGCAAAGCATTGGGTTGATTAATGAAATTTGATTTTTTTTTTTTTGAAGCATGAATGCAAATAATCATCAAGAAAAGAAATAGGTTAGTAAGATATAAAAAAAATGAAAGTTGCATTAAAGATGAATACATGTAAACATAAAAAAGGAGGGATTGCCAGGATATATCTCATATTGACCTCGGTTATCAAGGAATAACTAAATTGACAATTTTGAGACATGTTTGGATTCGCTGGTCATCTTAGGCATGAAAATTTGATAAAAGGTCCAGGAGGCCTGGAGGAGAGAAACATAGATTTTGGATGTATTTTTGAAAAGTGAGGTTAAAGTATTCCCTCAAAGAAAATGCAGTTGGAGAATCCCTTCGAAAAAGTGAGGTTAGAGTGTCCCCTAAAAAAAAACGAGGTAAGTGTATCCCCTCAAAAAGAGAGATTTTGAATCATTTTTTAAAACCAAAAATTTTTTTATATATATTTTTAAGAAATAAGATTTTAGAATGGAAAGTCAATTTTTTTTTTAAAAAGGGAATATGTTAAAAAACATTTTGGGTTTTGATTCAAGCCTAAAAGAACCTATATCATGACTCATGACACCATGGAAGAAACCATTAAATATATTTCAAGCCATTCGAATGATCAAAAAAGATAGTTTAGGAAAATTCAAGTAAATTTTTTCAATTTCAATAAAAATGAAGTGCAAAATTGCGTTGTTCACTTTCCTAAATTTATTTTGGTTTGCTCTGATGGTTTCTAGAGACAAGTAAAGTACCATTAAAAAGATAACTCGATAAGGAGTAATATAAAAATATTATGAAAATCCTAAAAAATTTGCTTTCTAAGCAGAATTAATTTTGAAACCGGGTCTAAGTCAGCATTGACAGCAAATGCTAGAAAAAAAAGCAGTGAAATTTGAAAAATCACCTTAGACTTATTCAGAATCATTGACTTTCAAACAACACCTTTTTAGAAAGGAAATTTCACAAAATTTTTAGTAAAAATGCTTAAAAAATCTAAAAAAAATACTCGATAGGTCGGAATTGCCTAAACAAAATATAAATCATTGTTTTTAAGGGTTTTAGACAGCGAAAGTTCAAAAAAATCATGACTCCCATATTCCAAATGATCTAAGGGCAAACAAGTTATTGTTGTAAAGATAATTCAATGCCTTTTCAATAAAAAATGCTAGAAATTTTCAAAAAAAAATTTGTTTGGAGTCCAAAAATAATTTTTCAAATAGGGGCACTAGGCTGCTAGTACCAAAATAGAGGTTTCTTTGGGTCAACGCTTTTGTGGTCACTTATCAAGGTTTCAGACATGCGAATGTCTAATCATTGAGGTCCAGGGTGGTGAAGTAATAGACCAATCCAACTCTTGTAGATTAAGCCACCAAACCGTCTGCTATCCCTGCCAATAGTCACGATAGGCTTGAAACAAGGTTTAAACAAAATACTCCAAACATTTTCGATTTTGGATTAAAAACAAAATTTATTTAGCCAAATGAGGCCATGATTCCAAACATATGTGCTTTATATATCCTTAAGATTGGAGAACCAATCTATTGAAAACATTAAATCCATGCTAATCCCCTTTGATTAAGGTTAGTATAGACTTATTTGAAAACGGATTTTTACAAGCATCATAAAGGCATTTCAACAAACATATGATGAACTAAACTAAGTGATGATATCAAACATGAAATAAATAGCAAACTATCCATGCACTTCAACAAGGAAAATGTAGTGAAAATGCATCAAAAGATATGATGAAGATCAAAATATGCTAGGTTGAGCATTCACACATGAAATGAGCATGTTGAGATGAAGAAACACATGGCAAAAATGCATGAGTAGTTTTAATGTCAATAAGAGTTTATGGCATTTTAGTTCATCAAAACACCATTAAAGCATCAAGAAAATTGACAAAATCCTAAGACTACCGTAAACAAAGCTATAGTAATCCACAAAAGCCTTAATAAGGTCATGGAAACATAGAGGTTCACTAAGATGATGAAGGAAAATAGAAGGTGAAAAGATGAACAGATAAAAATATACCCAGATGGAAGCTTGAACTCTTATCTATATGGTTAAATAGTAACCAACAACTTATAGTCTTGCTTTCTTTATAAATTAGCTAGAAAGGAATAAAAAGAAAGATCATTTAGTTATGGTGGCTATGGAGGATAGTTTTTAGGGTAGAGATGAGGGAAATAAGAGGTCTTGGAAAGGTTTTTGGAAAGGTGGAAAAGGAGCTACGAGAATGGAGTTTTCGAGAGAGCTTTAAATTTTTTTGGTAGCTAATCTAAAAATAGTTTCCATTTCAACTGAGATTATATAGTGGATAATTTTAGCCACTAAGATGACATATCAATGAGGGCATATAGGACTTTTGGCATGTATAATATGATTGTCGCCACGTGCCCCACCTTTAAAACTTTGGATGATCCAAAGGGCATGGCATGCTCAACTTAAAAATAAATGACGATTGGTTGTGATCAAGCCTTTGAGTTATCTCATGATTGGGATTTGGATTAGGCATAACAATGGGAAGGAGAGGGAAGAGACTGTTAGACGAATCACTCACCTAACTAGTCTCGGATGATCACCACGAAATGGCCATAAACTTAGAGTCATCATCGATCATTTTGGGCTACACAGAATCGGATGCCTATTAAAGATAATATTATAAGTTACGAAACTTGAAACATAGATTTCAAGGTCTACAAAGGTCATAGATTTGTTGGTTGGGTTAGGGAGTTGGTTACTCATGAAGAAGGATTAGCATACGCATGATGCCTAAAACTGGTACCTACTAACTATGTCTCACTTTAGTCTCAGTTAAATCGATTCCATTTAGTCTTTATTTAGATATAATCCTCTTAAATGCATGAAGTTTTGGTGAAAAACAAATCTGGGTTTTAAAGAAAATTAGATCACCTATGTGCCTTGGAAATGTGAGGAACATAGGGATTTTTTAGAAAACAATGTCCAGATCGAATTTAAAAAGTTGGATGTTTCATATTAGGCACTAGAGAGATATCAACACGGAACATTGCCTTGTAAATTTTATTGAAAACAAATTTTAAACATGAATGGACAATAATCATTACAAAAGGGAACGTGTTAGCAAGATGGAAAATAAGAAATATAATAATATCATAAACAAGCAATCACAAACAGAAAACATGAAAAAAGAGGGACAATTGAAAGGTATCTCATAATTGCCTTTGATTATTGAAGAACAACTGGGATAACAATTTTGGAGACAGGTTTGGATTTAGTGGTAATTTGAGGGACAATGATAATTTTAATCAAAGAATCTAAGGCACCAGAAAAAGAGAAAATTTTAGGTTTTTTGAGTTAAAACAGGGTTAGAGTATCCCTTCGAAGAGGTAAGGTTGGAGTATCCCCAAAGATAGAGTTAGGAAAATATTTAGAAATAAAGAGAAAATTTAGATTTTTAATAAAAAAAAGAGCTGAAGTGTCCCCACATGGCAATAGAATTGGAGTATCTCTACTAGCCAAAATTTTAACATGAAATCATTTTTTATAATTTTGTATTTTTAGCCTTGATTCGAGTCAAAAGGGGCTGGTATTGTGGGGGAACCAACTAGATACATTTTGAGACATGTGAATGTCTCGATAAAAGGAGATTCAAAAATTAAGTTGAAAATAGGAGACAACATTGTGTCATCTCCATTCCTAAATTTTTTTAGGTGCATTTGAAGGCTTCAAAAAGTAAATGAGGTACCATTAGAAAGGTAACTCAAGAAAGTTTAATGTAAAAATTTTCCAAAGATCCTAGAGAATCACTTTCTCGGCAGACTTACTTTTTGAAGTTTAAGTCTATCTTGACACTGGCAGTATGTACAAGGAAACGAGAATGATGGACTTTGGAAAATCGTTCCAAGCTTGTCCAAAATTCTTAGATCATGAACAATACCTTTCTAGAAAGAGAATTTTTTGATCTTTATAAGAAAAAAATTTACAAATTTTAGAAAAATCATTTGATGGATCAAAATGGCTCAAATATAATATTACAGGTTAATTCTAAGGGGTTTTAGACAGCTAAGATTCAAAAAATCATAACTCCCTTATCCAGGATGATTCGAGGGCAAATAAGACATTGTTAGAAAGGCAATTCGATGCCCCTAAGGAGAAAAATATTAGAAAAATCTAAGAAAACATTTTGTTGTACGAAAATGATTTTTTAAATCCAGATTATAGTACTATAAGAGAAAAAATAGGGGGATTATTCAATATTTAGATTTTTTCAAAGATAAACTCGGGTCTAGGACATTCAAACATCCATGAAAAAAAGTAAAATGGGCTTCACAAGTTAATCTTGGAGTAGTTTTGGATAACGAAACAACCCGTTGACTATGTCACTAAAGGGAACATGAGACTCAAGATCAAGGTTTAATACTAAAATGGATCTCTTTTTTTTTGAAAAATGAACTTCTTTCACCATGAATCCAAAGCTGAAATGTTGATATACCCCCAAGATTGGAAGACTAATTTTATGAAAACATTAAGTCCATGCTATTCTTCATCTATTAGAGGTAGCATGAACTCAACTTGGGGACTTTTCTAAAAATCAGGTTTTAAGAAACAAACAAGAATTTTAATGGAGATATCATGAACAAAATATAGCATATACAAAGACAAGCATGGATTAAACATGCAGACACATAAAGATGACATTTTGACTTGAAAATTAGTGATAAAAATACAAGAAGATGTCAAATAAGGTGTATGGAGATGATATGAACATGTTTAAAGAAAGGAATGGATACTAGAGTTGTTAAGACAACATTTTTATTTCATGAGACTCTAAAAAAACTTTAATGAGTTTTGTAAGGCTTGACCTTCTTACTAGGTTTGTAGTTTTCTAGGTTTAACCCTCCAAACAAGCACCAGCTAGTCTAGGCTTTAACTCGATAGGCATTCGTCTTTTTATGGACTAAAGTAGGTATGTGTCTAACTTTTTATAGACGGACTTAACAACTGTCTAGCTCTTTATGGATTAAGGTAGGTAAGCATCCAACTCTTTTGGGACTGAGGTAGGTAGGCATTTAGCTCTTTATGGACTGAGGTAGGTATGCATCTAGCTATTTATAGACTGAGGTAGGTAGGCATCCAGCTCTTTGTGGACTTAGGTAGGTAGGCATCCAACTCTTTATAGATTAAGGTAGGTCAGGTTCAAAGAGCTTACCTATGGTTTCTAACGTTTTTGAAAACCATAGTTGTTACCTGTAGTTTTGAGTTTTCTTAGGACTTTTGAAAGCAAGGGTCCATACTTGAAAGGTGGTAAATAGTTTCATGTATGAGCATAAAGGTCTAGATGCATGCTTAGATGATGCAGATGTGATGATTTAGAGATCTAATTCAATAATTGGCTTTAGATTTTTGAATCACCTTCCATCTTTAAGTTTTATCAAAAGTCTTATGGTTCAAGCTTTGCTAGCTTTACTCACAATGTTTGAAAGTTTTTTTTTTTTGAATGATTAAGGTCATTTTTGAAGCTTAAGGTGACCCATGATGTGTAAGAAGATTCTTGAGTCTGATCAACTCATATTAGTAGGTTAACAAACTTGGCAAACTGGTTCTTAACATGCTGGGAAAGATGCATCTGATGGTCTAAACTGACTGATAGGAATGTGGTTTAAAGGCAAAGGTCAATGATCATTGATCTGGCTTTACCTTTTGGCTAAGGTTTACCATAAGAATTTGTTATTATGTTTTTCAACATAGAGGAAGTCTAAAATGTAAGTCTGATTACGGTTTTAGAATCGATTCTTGGCTATTTTGCACCTAAGAAGATTTTTCTATGAAGTTTTATCTTCTTTAAAGTAATACTAAGAAATCCCATTATCAACTTTGTACAATTTATCAAGCATTATCAATTATATGAGAAGTGTGATGTAATATGGTATACAAGTAGGGAAAAAAAGATTCAAAAAAATGAAATAGTTGTATTTCATTTTTGGAAAAAAAGGAATAAAATTTATTGAACATTTTAGGAGGTCCAAAGAAAGTTGAAGATTAACTTTTTTTTGACAATTGGTTCTTTTTTTTGCTAATGACATTAGTCTTCTACTGAGTACTTCTGGAGGGTTCTCCCAAATAATCAACTTTTTTGGTGTCGATCGTTCCTTGAGGAAATTTTTGGATGGTAATTACCCAAGCTGAGGTAAACACTGCCTTTTTCCTTTAAGATCAGGTAGAAGTGCATTTGGTAAACTTAAGATAAGATGAGAAAATTAGGCCAAAATTTGGTATTTCGGTGGAGGATGGTTCTTAAAGTTAGTATTGGCCTTAATTAATTTTAGATAAAGGAAAGGTTGGGTTGCCTAACCCACCCTTCAAGGTTTTCATTCAAAGTATCTTTCAGGCATAATATTTTTTGATAGAATCAGAGTTGACAGGGTTAGGCAAGTCATTACCATCCATCTTGATTTGAATCAATGTTTTACTAGAGAAAGCTTGTTTAAGCATGTAGAGACTTTCCTATTTTGGGGTCCATTTTCCTCAAGTATCTTAATGAATTGGAAGGATTTTTTGAGTATTGAGTATCCTTTTTGAAACCAACAAGGATGGATTTTTTGTTAGAATCTCTTACCATACACTTCTGATATATCTGTCCATGAAAAATATGTTTCATTCTTTTCTCGTTGATGAGGTAAAGTTGCTCGCATCGATTCTTGACCCATTCAGCTTTTTCAAGTTATGAATCCATCAAAACCTTAAGTGAAAGGATTTTAACTTTGATCAGCAAGACTACCTCCATCCTATAGACTAAAAAGAATAAAATAGCTCTAATGAAAGTCTAAACTATAGTGTGATAGGCACATAGCATGAAGAGTAGCTTTTCATGTTAATCCTTATAAGTTTCAACCATTTTCTTGACTATTTTCTTAATATTTTTGTTGGTTGCCTCGACTGCCCCACTCATTTTTGGATGATAAGGCACTGAATTATGGTGCTTGATCTCGAACTAGAAGTAAATTGTTTCCATGATTTTGTTGTTCAAGTTGCATGCATTATTTATGATGATCTGTTCAAAGAGTTCATATCAATAGATGATGTCTCATTTTACAAACTTACATACAAAGATTTAGTTATATTGGAATATGGGGCCGCTTCTACCCATTTGGTGAAATAATCAATGGCAACCAAAATAAAATGATGCCTATTCGAAGCTTTGAGAATGATAGGTCTAATCATATCCATCCCCCATATAGAAAAAGGCCATGGAGCTATCATGACATGTAGGGTGAAGATAGGATGTGGATTTTGTCCTCATAGATTTGGCACTTGTGGCAATTTCGGGCACAGTCAATGTAGTTTTTTTTTAGTATCAACCAGTAATATCCAAACCTCATGACTTATGTTGCCATTCTATGTCTGTTAGCATGAGTACCACAAATTCCTTCATAAACCTTTTCCAGAATCTTTTAGCTTTTAGAACATCCACATATTAAAGTAATGTTTGATCCCAGCTTTTCATGTGCAGGACTTCATCATCCAAGATAAAACTTTTAGACATTCTTTGGATGGTTCACTTATTAGTTTCCGTAGCATGCTTTTGGTATTGTTGGTTTTGAATGCAATAAAAAATGTCATGGTACCATGATAGCTTATCCCTTTCTTCTTTTATGTTGTACAGTAGGTAGAAGCTTTGTGCATTCTTATTTAGGGTGTAACTTCTAACTCTTAAGTTATTTCAAACATAAAGGCTAGGGTTGCCAGAGCTTATGCCATTTAGTTATCTTCTCAAGGTAAATGTCAAAAGCTGATTTCATCAAATTATTATTTTAATTCATTGATTAGCCTCCTTATTGGAATAGCTTAGCATCCTGTGTTTTTTGTTCTTTTTAGAGTTGATAAATTCCTAAGGCAGAGTCCCCATACACTTTTAAAGTTCTAATGCCCTTCTCAATGATTGCTCATAGCCCTAATACACATGCCTTGTATTTGGCTATGTTATTGATGCAATCGATAGTTTAGTTTGGTAGTGAAGGGATGATAATCTCCATTTAATAAGATCAGAATGGCCCTAAATTTGTGCCGTAATGCATTTTAGGCTCCATCGAATACATTTTCCAAGTTTGGCTACAATTGATACCATTTTCTGCTTTGCATTTACATATTAGGTCATCATCTTGGAATTCAAAATCTAATGGTTTATAGTTCTCTTTGGCTTGGCTTGCTAAAAACTCAGCTATTGCATTACCTTTGATGGCTTTCTAATGATGTCATATTTGGAGAGCAAGACTAGCCATTGGGATAGTTTTTCTAACAAAGCAAGAGCCTCGCATCGGTATTTGATAGGGTCTAGTTTGGCAATCATCCATTTTGTGTAATGTAACATGTACTGCCTTTACCCTCAAGTCGTCCAATCTAGAGCATAAGATAACTTCTCGATTGCACAGTAGTTATTTTCATACACCATAGATTTCTTACGTAGGTACTATATAACTTGTTCTTTCTTTCCCAATTCATCATGTTGATCCAATACACAGCCCATGGACTTGTTGAAAGCTGATAGATATATAAGATTAGTGGTTGATCAGGCACATTGGTACAAGCACTGGCAGGCTGGACAACTAACACTTGACCTTGTCGAAAACTTGTTGGCATTCATCATTCCATTCACCAGGGTTATAGTTTTACAGTACGTGAAAGATCAAATCACATTTATCGATTAACCGGGATATAAATTTGGCTATACAGTTTAGTTTCCTAAGGAAACTCCTTATTTCTTTTTGGGTATAAAGCAACAGAAGGTTTTGGATAGCCTTTTCCTTGTTGAGATTGACCTCAATTCCTTATTCGCTTACAATGAAGCCTAATAGCTTGTCAGAGGTAACACTGAAGGTGCACTTAGCCGAGTTTACTTTGGGTTTATGTTTTTGTAGCTTTTAAAGAGTTTACAGAGGTTAGCAACATGTTAAATCTTTTTTAGGGATTTGGCAATCATATTATCCACATGTGTATAAGGTCATGGAATAATGTCACCATTGCCATTTGGTAAGTTACCCTAAAATTCTTGCGTCCAAAAGGCATAACCTTGCAGTAGAAGTACCCCATATAGTCTCAAAGATGTTTTCCTTATGTCTTCAGATGTTATTTTAATCTGATTGTAGACCGAATATCCATCCATGAAGAAAAATAGGCAAGTTTTGGTGGTGTTGTCTACTAAGATATTGATGTGAGGTAAACAAAAATTATCTTTAGGGCAAACTCGGTTTAAGTCCCTACAATCTATAGATATCTGCACTTTGCTATCCTTTTTGGGCACCTAGACAAGGTTGGCTACCTATTTAGGATACTTGGCTACTTCGAGAAATCCTACATCAAATTGCTTCTTTACTTCTTTTTTTAATCTTTATAAGCATCTCTGGTTTCATTTTACTAAGTTTTTGTTGTAGGGGTTTGCACTTAAGATTTAAAAATAAGTCTATGAATCATTATGTTGGTGTTTAGCCCAAGTATGTCTTGGTAGAACAAGACAAAGACATCTCGATATTCTTGGAGAAGGTTGATCAATTTGGTTTGAGTTAATGAGTTTATAAAGGTTCCTATCTTGATATTTTTTTAATTTTGCTCTGTCCTAAGGTTCACGATTTCAATAGGCTCTTCATAGGGCAATTTTTTTCTTTTCTTATTCAATTAATCTCAACAAATTGGGTAACATGGTGCTTTTATCAAAATCCCTCAAATTCAACCTCACCGATGTAGATTGGTTGCTCGAAATTAATTTCCAAAGTCTCAGTATGAACATTCGTGTCATTTTCATCTGAATGGCTAAAAATATAAATAAGAACAATATAGGCAAAAAAAATACAAAGAGAAAAAAAAAGTCTAAGGACTCGACAAAAAATGAAGATAGACATAAGGGATAGAACGTAAAATGATTAGTCATTTTTGTTAATGGCACTTGATAAAAGTACACTTGTACAAAGGATCCTACAATGCTTTTAGGTAGAAGCATATAGGTTTAATTTTAGCATTACTTCAAATAAGATCCAAACAGTATGGAATCTTTCTTTCAGTCTAAATACTCGGAATGAATCTTGGAGTGCATAAACTCATCTCATGGCTCATTATTGAAGTTCCCAACTCATCAATTGTGTTGATGGAGAACTCTCCGAATGCCTTGCTCAAAATAACCATCACATTGCCAAAGCCAGTAGTTCCTCCCTGATTTGAATTAATGTGTCCTCCTGAACGAAAACTTTTTCATAGCAATAGCAAAACCATTGGTTCATACTCTAGGTCTTAACCTTTCAGAAAGGCCAGTCATTTTTCTAATGCTTTTTGAGCTTATTTTTTTGATTGGTGGCCATTAGCTTGAATCATAAACCTCTCTTACCAATTTGATAGGTGAATATCAAAGCTGTAGAGATCCTTTGTAGATGCTTTCCTAGTTCTTTTCTAGCCCGAGCACCTTTATCGATGGTCACCTAGAGACTCATGTAGGTGCTTTCTGATATACAAGGCATAACCATGGGAAACATTTTTTTAACATAGGTGGCATTAACAAACTCAAATGATTGGAAAAAAGAGAGGGCTTTTTCATTCCTTTTTGTAACATTGATGGAAACATCCATGTTTCCTCCCATTCTTCATAGAACTAAATTTTTGAATGGTCCATCATCCCTTAAACCAATCTTTAGAATTCTAAATAGTGTTGCAAAGTGTATCTTTGTCCATAATGGCAATAGCAGGATCTGGCAAGCTTTGTCTTGATATTGGCCCACTAACCCAAATTTTATAAGTGCTTCTTGTACACCGCTTATTAGCAATTTAACCTCTTCCATATTTTTATTAGCCCATTAATGCTTGCCATCAATCACAACATTTACTCTTAGTTTTATATGGTTTAGGAGTAGATTAGCTCAATATTAGGTTCTACTTTTTATTCGATTTTAATCATATCCCTTTTTAGTAGGCCTTAAACTTTTCCCTGAAAGAAGTGCAATTTTCAATACTATGACCTTATGCTCTGCATGATATTTGCAGTAGGCATTCTCATCATATCATTTAATATAAGAAGGTAATCTTGAAGTTACAAACACTAGAGCTACCAATTAACTTATGAGTAAGCGAACATATACCTCCTTATATAAATAAAGAAGTAGATTGAATGCTCTTTTTCTCAAAGTGCTTGTTGATTGTTTGATGCTCCGATGTTACTTTGGTTGTGAAATGTATTATTCTAAGTAGAATTTTGATTTGGGTTTGATGAAAGATTCACGGTGGGATTGAATCCAGTAAACTATTATAGTACTGGGTTAAGAGTTAAAGCCTGGATAAGCCATACTAGGCAAATACATGCTTGGAATTAAATAGGGATTCTGGGTGATCTTGGCAGGATTTTTGCTAATGGCGTCCATCTTCTTGTCTTTGCCTTTAGTAGTAGACTTCATGGTATAGCTAGAGGATTCCTTTCTTGACATCTTGCTGGTTTTTATGGTGTTGTCAATCATTTCGTTGGATATCACCATATCAGCAAAATTATTCATAGCATTCCCCATTAACTTCTTACAGTAAGAAGCTCGTAAAGTGCTGACAAACATGACTATCATTTTTTTGTTAGTAGAAGATGAACCTGCAAGGCCTCTTCTTACCATTTGTAGGCATACTACCTAAAGTTTTTGGAAGTTTTCTTTTCCATGTTCAATAGAGGAAGATGATCTGCAGCCTAATTGGATTCATACTTATATTGATCAAGGAAAGCTTGAGCCAAATCTACCTATGACTAAATTCTAATTAGGTTAAGCTCTATATATCACCATGCAACTACTCTAATTAAGCTATCTTCAAAATAAGATATTAATAATTTCTCAATGTCTTCATGCCTAGCCATCTTGCGGCAGTGCATATGGATATATGCAGTAAGGTCTATGGCCTTATTGTATTTATCAAAATCTAGTACTTTAAACTTGGGTAGGATAACAAGGTTTGAAACCAAGCTTAAGGATTTAGCTTCACAATTCTAAATTTATCATTCATTTCTATAGCTTTAAAGTATTTCTCTAATAACCGGTACTTAGTTTCATTTTCAACACCCTCGACACTCTTTGAATTGGCTATTTTTTCTTGTCCTATGTGCTTATTAAGGTTTGAAACTAAATTTCTAGCTACAATCCTAATTCACATTATGATATCCTTAAGCTAGATATGGTGCTATCATAGAGTTTTTATAGATGAATGGTTGACCAAGTGGGATCGATGCTTTTGGGGGTGACTATTTTTAAGATGTTTCTTTAGGAGTATTGTTGGCCTTACCTTTATCGATGCTACTTACGTGCCTTTTATCTTTTAAGGTAAAAGTTAATAGTTTTGGCAAATCAGCAACTTGGTTTTGTAGTTCATCAATCTTATGAAGCATTTGCTCCTGAGCTTCTTAATGCATAACTTCAAGCTTCTTCATACGAGCCTGGTGATCCTTCACCATTGCCTTTTGATGCAGACAGGTATTATACCAATGCTAGGTGTTCAATTTTTTGTTGTAAAGACTCTTGCGTTTTAGAGTGATGCTAGATTAGATCTAGTAATATGATGAGTATGATGCATGAATAAATAAAGATGAAATCATATACATGTGATAATATTATGAAAAAAACATAATTAAACAAATTAAATCATGTATGTAAAGGCAAGAGACAGTTGGATTTTACCAGTTGCTTCGGAATAAGTATATTCTATTCAAACAAAGCATTAATTACAGCCAATCAAGTTTAGAAATAATCAAATCTAAAAATATCACACACTATTACATTGTTTGATTACAAGTTCTAAAAAGTTCAACGGTTCATGTCGATTATCTCCTACAAAATAAAGTTTTGCCTCACAAACCTGTCTAATTCGACCATGTTATCTGCTCTATTTTAAACCATGTGGATTTGCTTAATGCGGTTTTGGAGACGTTCCCTATATTCTAATTGAGATTGGTTGGCCAAGATCCAATTATGGCATAGTTCTTCAGAAGTCCTTAACAATCTCTTAATCTAATGTTGCTGGGCCTAAAGGACATGCTCCAACTCTTGAACCTTTACGGTCAAAGCTTTATTCTGAATCCTTCCCTTTTGAAGAACTTGTCCTCAAGCTAGGAAGCTCTTGCTTTCTTTCTTGATAAGCCAATGCAATTGTGTGAGTCTTAGTGAGTTCTTTTGCAATAGTCTCTACTTGAGCCTTCCAAGCTTCTAAGTCATTGGTAAAAGAGACAAGCTTGGCTTTAAATTCAATTGGGGATTTGTTGGTTCTTTGACATTTCTTTACTTTTTGGAGTGCTATGTAGCCTTTCTTTTGAGTCTTGAAGATCTTTGTTGATGGCATTTTTTGTCTTGACAAGGTCTCGTATTCGCCCCTCTCAAACATGACACTCATTTCCTTTTGGCTCTTTTGTTTTACAACTAACAAATTTATTTTTTGAAAGCAACTTTTTTTGTGTAAACTTATGCTTTAGGATCTCAATCTTAGATGGAAGGTTATCTCCTATGGAACATGAGGGATTCCTTTTGTGAAGGATAGTATAGTGTTGCTAACTTGCCTAACTATCTAATCTTTATAGGTCAAAGTCACTATTTTCTCTCCTTTCAATATGATTCAATAGGTTTTTTGCTATGCATTAAAGATTTTTTGCAGCTAGCTTATGTAACCATTCCTTCCATATTTAAAATCTAGCATGCAAAGCTTGTGAGTGATTGGGACAAACTATTGGAAATTAGAATTTCGTAAAACCATGAGCAGAGCGTAAATAATGCTTCCTTAATCCATTAAGCGGCACCCAAAGAAATTATTTGCATTCATACGCAATTGGGCCAGGAATGATCCATGGAACTATCCAAGTCACTTCATTGGCATTCTAATCTAGGAATATCATAATCCATTGATCTTTGATAGTATCTTATGGCCATCTTTTTTCCCAAAACTTGGTGAAAGGATTAAAATTCAGAATGTATGGCTGTAATGGTCTCTTACCCCAAAAATAACTAAAGGGCCATACATATAACATGGATGAGATTCTGATGAAGCATACTTTGCCTCTTTTCTCCCAAAATTTAAGGATTGAATAGTCTCCACTAGATGGAATGATCAGGGTTGATATTGTAATTTAGTTTTGAGTAAATATCTACCACAACAAACTTTATGTGTCCAAAAGCCCTCGAAAAAATGGTCAGACCATACATTGCCAATGTAAAAACATCTTGAATCTTTTTCTTGTCCAATTGAGTACTCATGGTAGATTTAAACTGTCCCACATGATACATGCACTATTCCCTAATTTTACTAGATGTGAGTTTGCCCAGTGCTCTTTGACTCCGAGCATACTGGCCAACTTCTTCTTGAGAGGTATAGGTTTTATTGACTTAGAGCAAATTTTGTCCAATTAAGCCTTTCTGATATTAAGCACGGGTGTATACTCTTTTACAGTAGGGACCAGATGATACAAGTTGAAAGTGAAACACCTATATGTGGGATTCTAGAATTATATCATGGCACGTAGTAATCTAAAGTTGACTTTGACTTGAATTAATAGAGCTATATCCCTATAATCTTCTGCACAGATTGCCTTATCAGTCTAATCCTAACCATTCCATACATCTTTTAACTACTAAAGATTGAACTACCTAAAATCCATTTCAACCTATTTTGGGATCTTTGAGATATATTTGGGCCAGAGACTATCCCTATCCTCTCTTTGTTCTCTTTTGACTCAATCTTGACTGTTTCAAAATTTTGACACCTTCAGCTAATGCTTGTGCCATGGTAAGATACTTGTTTATGGACATCGTGCTTGAAACCAACTGTGTCAAGATGATATGACATGATGCATGCAGCAAAGACAACAACAAAAGAAACAATAAGTTAGTAATGTATTAAAAAATAAATCAAAGAATAAAATGCTCGATAGCATCGCGATGCCTCGATGCAAGCATGGAAAAAATATTGGTATAGATGTTTTGCCAGTCAAACCTAAACTTATGTGGATAACATATCGGCATGCTCGAGATGTAAATGTCTTATTGGGATAAAGATCAATGCTCAATATAGTGATAGTTCATGCATCACCATATAGTTACAAGCTAATGTCAAGCTATTCATCAGACAGCATGATGGCTTATTCAAGTGTTTGCTTACAACCGATAGCATGATGCCTCTAAGGATGTTAGGTACTCACTTATTATTGTTTAATGATTGACGGGCTCCAAGCCATTGGTTAGGCAGCATAGCGACTTATCCTAGTAGGTTCAGTTCCCTAAGAGGCAATACTGAGCCTCGAAAGGGATGCTAATTGATAATAATTGAATATTATCTCTTATGAAAGGAAAAAAGGTGTTACCTGTCAGTCAAATAGCATAACAACATGCCCTTATAGTATTATTCCAACATATGACATAACTCAAGGTAGGAGAGAAGGCGTTGATGATTATATTTGTTCATCATTATCTATGCAACAAAGAAATGATAAAGAGGAGTAATAGGTAAAAAGTGTTTCCCTGAATGTCCTATTCTTCAGGTTGATCTAGCAGTACATCGACATGGCCTAACATGGTTTGGCTCTTATGGCTAGCTATATGGGGTTAAGTTGACTCTAAAAGGTTCCTAAACCATTCCTTCATCTGATAAAGACACTAGGCACCCTAATTCTAGACCCATTATAGGCTTGATAGAACAAGTTTGATTTGGGTGGATGTATTTTTCTATGCCTAAACAGATAAAAAGAATACAATGAGAGCATAAGTACTTTACAGCCCGAAAAATATTGCTAGCTCGTGGGCCAAAAAGAGATACCATAGAAGAAAATTAGCTTTTTTCCACCTAATAAAGGTGTTATTCTCTCTCTAATAAAAGAAAGGCTGAGAGTCTAATGCAGATGTAAGTGCATAGTGTGTGTTGGCATAATAATCAAACCTTTTATTCACCCCTTATTACCATTATGCCAAAATTGTTGTATTCATTTTTCAAGTATGAAGGAACCCTAGGAATCACGAGAAACACAAAAACACAGAGAGTGCTAGCAAACAAATGTCATGTACAAAGAAGATAAAGAAAAATGATTATAAATAAATAATGACTAAAATCGAAGGAAACTGATAATCTGATAAAATGCAACTAGTTATAGACTTAACTCTCTAAATAAAGTCCTCAACAGAGTCGCCAAGCTATCACAACGTGCCCTTTCATGGCATGCTATGACTTAAAAGCAAAAGTAAGAAGAGGCTCACCTTTGGATCATCCCTTAATTGGGATTTGAATTAGTCTTGATAGAGTAAAAGTTGAAGGTAAGACCATTAGATGAATTGCTTATCCAACTAGTCTTGAATGGTCATTACGAAATGACCATGACTTGGAGTTGTCACTGATCATTTTGGGCTAGGTATGACTAAATACCTATTAAAATCGATTATTCCAAGTTATAAAAATCAAAACATTGATTTCACTGATTTGATATTCTAGAATTTATTCTAAAAGGGTCTAGGAGTTGATTACTTGTTGGGAAGGATTAGCATCCCCCATGATGCCCAAATTTAGTATCATCTAGCCATAGAATACCAAAGTCTTAATTATCCTTAGTTTTCATATGATCATTATTTTTGTGTAATCCTCTTCTTATGAATGTAAATTTTTAAATATTAAATTTGGGTTTTCATGATAAAAGTTTAATTAATGTCTTTCTATGCAACACAAGAGGGAAAATAAACATAAAAGATTTAGTAAAATGAGATATGGATTAATTTAGAAAAGGATACTCTACGTTAAGCACTAGAGGGATACTAGTGTAGAGCATTGGCTTGAGTTTAATGAAATTCAATTTTTTTCAATTCATGAATACAAATCATTATTAGGAAGAGAAATGGGTTAGTAAGACATAAAGAAATATAATAAAAGTTGCATTAAAGATGAATACACCAAAACATAAAAAAAAGAGGGACTATCAAGATGTATCTTATATTAACCTTAATTTTTCAGGAATAACAAATTGACAATTTTGAGACATGTTCGGCTTCGCTAGTCATCTCAGGAATGAAAAATTTGATAAAAGGTTCAAGTAAGCTCAAAGGTGAGAAAGCTTAGATTTTGGATGTATTTTTGAAAAATAGAGTTGGAATATCCTTTTGGAGAAAATAGGGTTGGAGAATCCCCTCGAAAAAGCGGGTTACAGTTTTGAATGATTTTTGAAAATCAAAATTTATGATATATATATATATTTTTGAAGAACCAAGTTTTAGAATGGAAAATCAACAAAAAAAAAGGGAAATATGTTTTGAAAAATACTTTTGGGGTTTTTATCTAAGCTTAAAGAGTGTTATGTTTTAACTCATGGCACCATAGGAGAAACCGTTAAATATATTTCAAATCATTTGAATGACTAGAAAAGACAATTCAAGAAAATTCATGTAAATTTTTTCCAAGTTTAGCAAAAGTAGCGTATAGAATTATATCGTCCACTCTCTTGAATTTATTTCGATTTGATCTGATGATTCTATTGGAAAGGTAACTCAATAAGGATTAATGAAAAAAATATTAAAAATCCTAAAAGTCGCTTTTTAGGTGGAATTAATTTTTGAATGTAAGTTTGAGTTAACATTAGCAAGTGTTAGAAAGAGGGAGTAACGAACTTTGAAAAATCACCATAAACTCATTCAAAATCATTAAATCACAAATGATACCTTTTTAGAAAAGGAATTTTGCAAAATTTTTATGAAAATTTTTTTAAAAAGTCCAAAAAAAATATTTGATGGGTCAAAATTGCCAAACAAAAAAATGAATCACTGTTTTCTAAGGGTTTTGGGTAGATAAGGGTAAAAAATCATAATTCCATATTCGAAATAATTGAGAGGCAAATGAGGTATCATTGCAAAGGAATTCAAATAGGAATCACTTGTGTTGCCAATACAAAAATAAGGAAAAATGCTAGAAAATTTCAAAAAAATCATTTTGAGTCCAAAATTCAAATAGGAATCACTGTGCTACCAGTTTAAACATAAGGGTTTCTTTGGGTTAACACTTTTATGGTCACATGTCAAGGTGTTGGACATGCAAATGTCCAATCTTTAAGGTCTATGGCAGTAAAGCAATGTACCAATCCTACTCTTTTAGAGTAAGTTGTCGAACCATTCGTTATTTACGCTAATGGTCATGGTAGGCTCAAAACAAGGCTTAAACTAAATACTCGCAAGAATTTTTTATTTTGGATTAAAAACAGAATTTATTTGGATAAGTAAGGCCATAATTCCAAACATACATGCTTGATATAGTCGTAAGATTGGAGAAGCAATATATTTAAAACATTAAAGCCATGCTAATCTCCTTTGATTGAGGTTAGTATAGACTTAAGTTTTTCTTCAAAAACAAATTTTTACAAGCATCATAAAAGGCATTTCAATAAGCATATGATGATCTAAGTTAAGTGAAGATATCATATATGAACAATCACTCAAAACAGCAAACTATCGATGCACTGAATACGGAAATCATAGTGAAAATGCATCCCAAGGTATGGTCAAGATCAAAATATGCTATGCTAATCATTAACACATGAAATAGGCATGTTGAAATGAAGAAAATCATTGCAAAAATAAGCAAAGTTGTTTTAACATCAATAATTTTTATTCATCAAAACACCATTGAAGCATAAAGAAAGTCATAAAAACCTTAGGACTACCATAAACAAAGCCATAATAATGCATGGAAGCCTTCTAGGGTTATGGAAACATGGAGGTTCACTAAGATGATGATTAAAAAAATAAAAAATGAAAAGAAGAAAATATAGAAAATATAACAAAATATAAGCATGAACTCTTAGTTATATCCTTAAATAGCAATCCTACAACTTCTTCCTCACTTTTTTCCTTTTTTTTGCTATAGATTGGCAAGAAAAAAAAATGAAAAGAAAGAGCTTTTGGTTATGGTGGCTATAGAGGATAGTCTTTAAGGTAGAGATAAGGGAAATGAGAGGTCTTGAAAGTGTTTTTGGAAAGGTGGAAAGGGAACTACGGGAATAGAGTTTTTGAGAGAACTTCAATTTTTTATAGTGGCTGATGTAAAAAAAAAAAAGTTCCCTTCTCAGTTGACTAAAAATTGGATTATGTAGTGGATAATTTTAGCCACTAAGATGACCTAGTAATTGAGGCATATAGGACTTTTAGCTTGTACAATATGATGACTCATTGTACTAATGTGATACCTTTTAGTATTTGATTAGCTAACATTGATTCTTACGGGAAAAGAAAACCATGCATTAGATTATCAAATGAGTAATCTCAAGTTTAATAAGCTTAATAAGCTTTTCTAAATTGTGTTAATCCAATGTTAGAGCCCAAAAATTAAATCCACATGATTTGTATGAAGTCATTTCCGATATTGCATGATTTTTTAGGATAATGTCATGACCAAATTTGAGTTTTGAGGTCATGGTATGAATGGAGGAAAAATGTCTCAAATTACATCAACAATAGCATTGTCTATTGATACATTAAACTTTGTATCGATAAATTGAGCAAAAAACCCAGAATGTATCGATATTTTGAATACAGTATTAATATAAAGCATGATGTATTGATACCAGCAAGCTTGTATCGATACAGACACTCTTATGTTGATATTTCTTAGCCAAAAATCATGATTTTGGCTACAACATATCTTTGTATCGATGTAAACAACTTTGCTATCGATACCACTTTTCAACTGCCAATACTATGCACCATGGTATTGATGCAGCTACTAAGATTTTGGAATTTGAATGATGCGAAGCCCTGTATTGATACCCTACACCTATATATCGAGACATACATATATAAATATAGATTTTTCTTACAGTTGACTCTCTGAACATTGTACCTTAGCCAAAAATGGTGGGAACTTGATGCATGCTTCTTCAAATAACCTCGATGGTACTTCGGATGATGACTTCTGACAGTTAAATGTTGGTTGGGACAAAATAAGGTGTCTATAATGAATAGCAAAGGTGAAATTACTCATTTTATTAGCTCATGCATGGCTTTCTTCGTCTGCAAGAATCAAGATTAACATATCAAATGTTAAAAAATGCCCTTTCTGCTGGGTTATTTTGATAGCTTGGTCCTAGATAATCTAATTTTCATGCTCAGAAAGAGAAACACAACACATATTACTTCTACGTCCAAAACATTCCTTCCCTAGTAAAAATAGTATTTTCAAAATTTCCCTTTTACTTATTCTAACAACCTTTTAAAACCTCTCATTTCCTTTATTTTCACCATCCAAAACCCCTTTATGTAACCCAAAAGCTCCTTCTTTGCGTTACCTTCTTGCTAATCAATAGCAAAGAGAGGAAAAAAGTGAGCTTAAAGCTAAAGTTATTTTCTGCCTGAAGGCAAGCTAACGTTTAAGGTCTTTTGGTATATTTTCATCCCTTCTTTATTTATTTTCTATTTTTCATCGTTTGCATCATCTTAGTAAGCTATCCAAGTTGCTATGACCTTTCTAGTATTCTCATGCATTATTATGGCATTGTTTATGGTAGTTTTAAGATTTCCATGGCTTTCTTGATGTTTTGATGTTGCTGGGATGGCCAAAAATGCCATGTTTTGGTTTACCATCATAGCAGCCCTTGTCTATGCACTTTCGCTATGCTTAATTCATTTTCACATTATCATTTTATGTTTAAATGTCCATCCTAGCATGATTTGAGCATGATCATGCATTTAGTTACATTTCTAGCAAGTTTGGATTGACTAAATGTTGATTTGTGGTGTTATTTTGAATGCTCATTCATATTTGTCATTTTTACTTTATTTATCATGTGTTTGCTAAAAATGTCTTTATGATGCTTGTAAAAATCTATTTTTTCAAAAAAAAACCCTAACTTAAGTCTATATTACCTTCAATAAATGGACTTTAACATAGATTTAATGTTTTCTTTAATTAGTTCATCAATCTTAGGGATAAAACAAGCTTTCCATGTTAGGATTCATGGTTAAATGAGGCTAAATATTTTGATTTTCAAAATAATATATCCTTTTATACTTGTTCTAAAGTGTTTATGCCTTGATTTTGAGGTCTAATACCTCTTTGCTAGTGACTTAGTTAATTAGTTGCTCCAACATCTCGAACTACTTTGAGATTATGTGAATAAGCTTATGAAGTCACTGCCACTAACCTTCTTTGTCATGGATATTCTAATGTCCTAATCCAAGCCTAGTTCTAGGAAACTCAAAAAATGAAAAAAAACCTCTATTTTTGCCCTAGCAGCATCGTAGCCATGACTTGAAACATCATTTTTGAACCCAACATGATTTCCCTTAAAGGCCATCGAATTACCTATGCAACAATACCTTATTTGCCTTTTGATGCGTTGAATGAAAGAGTTTCAATTTTTTGAACTTTTTTATTCAAAACCCTTAAAATCAAGTATTCAAATTCTATTTAAGCCATTTTGACTCATCAAATGATTTTTCTAGATTTTTCAGCAATTTTCCCAAAAATTACTTGAAATTTTCTTTTCAAAAGGTATCATTTGTGATCTAATGCTCTCAAATGAGTCTAAAGCAATTTTTCAAACTTCATTACACCCTTTCCCTGCACATACTGCCAATGTTGAATCAAATTTAATTTCAAAAATTGATTCCACCTAGAAAGCAAATTTCTAGGATTTTCGAGATATCTTTATGTTAATCCTTGTTAAGTTACCTTTCCAACAATACATTATTTAGCCATTGAAGCCTTCGAATTAACCCAGAGTAAATCTATGAAGATGGACAGCATGATGTTGTCTCTTATTTCTCAGACTCAAGATTAACTGAATTTGTCTGAACCACCTTTATTAGGTATTTGAATGCCTTGAAGTGAATCCAAGTAATTCACATCATGAAGTCAGGAGCAACAACATAAGTTCCACTAGTCTCGAATTAAGGCTTAAGAGAAAAAAAATTAATCTTGTTATTTGTTTCAAATCACAAATCTAAAATTAAAATTCATATTCTAGAACATTCCATTTTCCAAAATTTGCCAATCTTGTTATTTTTACCAAAAATACTCCATTTTCCAAAAATTACTAAAGTAATTTTTTTTAGAGGAATATTCTAACCTTCATTTTCTGAGGGGATACTCCAACCCTATTTTCAAACTTCAATCAAAATCTAAATTTTCTCTTTCTCAAACATCTTTGGGCTTTTTATTCAAAAATCTTTTTTCCATGTCTCAAGCGAACCCTTGAGTCTAAATGTAGCTCAAAATTATCATTCAGGTTATTCCTCAATAATTAAAGATAATTATGAGATATATCCCAAGTGTTCCTCTTTGTCTAAGCTTTTGGTGTGTTTTTTTCTACAATACTTATTTTATTATTTTTCTTTCTTACTAACATATTTCCCTTTGTGGTGTCCATTTTGCATTCATATTTCTAAATTGCTTTTGCAAATTATAAGGTAATGTTTTATGTTGGCATATTTCTAGTGCTTGACACAAAATATCAAATTTTTTAAATTAAATTTGGAGATTATTCTTAATAAAAAATTTCTATGTTCTCCACCTTCCTAGAGTGCTTATAAGATTCAAATCTTCCTTAAAACCTAATGTCGTAACCTACCCCTACAGTGTTCTCAACTTAAAAAACATAATGGAATCAAATAGGAAAGGGCTTGCCTTTAGGTTATCCCTTAGTCGGATTTGAATTTAGCATGAAAGAGTGAAGGTGGAGGGAATAACCATAGGACGAATTGCACATCTAGCTTGTCTTAGATGGCCATTACGAAATGGCCAAGACTTAAAGTCACATTAATCATTTTGGGCAAGGTATAATTAGATACCTATCAAAATCGGTGATTCCAGGTTACGAAACATGAAATAATGATTTTACAAACTGCATATACCATAGTTTATTTTTTAGAAAGGGTCTAGGAGTTGGTTACACATGGGGAAGGATTAACACCCCTATAATGCCCAAAATCGATACCATCTAACTATAAGTTATCTAAGCCTTGGTTTTCCTCCATTTTATATTTGTTCATCATTTATATGTAACCCTCTTCTTATAAATGCAAATTGTTAAATATTTATATCCAGGTTTTCATCATAAAAGTTCAATTAATATCTCTCTATGTAACCCAAAAAGGAGGAGAAACATAGAAGGTTTAGTAAAACGATCTCCGGATTGATTTAAAAGAGGATACTCTATGTCAAGCACTAGAGGGATGCTGACATAGAACATTACCTTAGATTTTATGAAATTTAAGTTTAAAATCATGAATGCAAAATCATCATTGAAAAAGAAAACGTGTTAGTAAGGCATAAAAAAACATAATAAAGGTTGCCTTAAGGATGAATACATGAAGAAATAGAAAAAAAGGGACAGATGAAATGTATATCATAATTGACCATTTTTATTGAGAATAACTGGATTGATAATTTTGAGACATGTTTGGAATCGATGGCCATCTTTGGTGTAAAAAGTTTGATAAAAGATCTGAGGAGGCTTGAGGAAAAACATTTAGAATTTTATGTCTTAAAAAGTAGGTTTGGAGTATCCCCTTAGAAAAGCAGGGTTAAAGTATCCCTTCAAAAAAACAAGGTTAGAGTATCCTTTCGAAAATGCAAGGTCAGAATATCCCCTAAAAAATTTTTGAGTGATTTTTAAAAGTCAAAATTCTTTATATATTTTGAGGAAAATGTAGATCTTAGGATTGAAACTTGATAATTTAAATAGAAAATGGAAATTAATTTTAAAAGGAATTTAGAGTCTTGATTTGAGCCTAATTGGACCTATGTCATGACATAAAACTCTTGTTAGTGTAAGCTCTACAAGCCAATCATTATGGCTTGTAAGGCACTATCATTTAGTAATTTAATGTAATCAAGTATTATATTTATTTTATGTTACAAGGTATTTCTTTATCCATAAAATTTAATTGTATAATTGTTATAAATATCTTATGTAGATAAAGCCGATGAAACACATTGGCCATTCAAGGGAATTATGAAGAGTTACAATTATGAGACCCCTCTGCATCAAAGCTATGTTTCTAAAAATATTCTTGGTTATCATATTGTCAAGGTAGGGCATTGACAATGCATAAAGATTCATATATGTAAACCTCTATGCATAGGATACTTGTATCTAATATTAAAAGGTAAAGTATAAAGATACTTAGGGATATTATATGGGTATTTGTTATAGTAACAAGTTTACTAAACATGACTCGCTATGAGAGTTCCATTTGGTATTTAACTCAAATCTATGGAAATACTCTTATGTCAATAATGTAAGTGATCCTTAGACTTTTGATAGTAGGTTATCTCATACGAGGAGTGTCATGCTTTGATTTCATCACGAACAAGTCCATAATAGATGGATGCTTATGGTAGGGTGATCTCGGGTATGGTGTGAATCATATGGTAGTTTAATCAGTGGCCCAGAGAAGATTCATTACCCTAAGTGATATAAGGGGATATATCTCCCATTAACCTCACCCATGTTAACTCAAAGTCCTTGACTAAAGGTAATATGGATTATAGAGTTAACACATAAGGGTTGCATATTAATATGAATGAAGCTAAGAGTAGAGGCTAAACCATGCTCTTGCTAATTCTAGATATATGATGAAAGGGTATATATTACATTGAGATACTAAACACTGAAGGGCTTGTCAAAACCATGTTGACACTCATTGCATGTTGAGTGGCCGTAATACATTGTTAGATGCCAATCTTGGTCTAGAAATATAAAATATTCTTAATTAGGCTATTTTTAATTTATTGCCAATATGGTGGGGACCTAATAGGTCGCACGCATGAGGGTGATTAATAGAAATTAAATTAAGACTAAATTTATATGTCTAATACATGTAATGGTTACTTAGGCTTAATTTGAATTAGTTCATGTGAGCTAGAGGCAAGATTATAATTTCTCAAAAATTAAAATTTTAAAGCTTATGATTGTCATCGCACATAGATGGTTTTGCACTTGAAAAATCGGCTAAGAAAGCTTAGAAAACCTAGTTGGCATTTTCTCCCAAAAAGCCTGAAGAGATCACACAGTCTTTGGTTTCTTAGAAGAAAATTATTTTTTTCTTAGCTCTTTGATTGTTGAATCAAGATCTCCTAAGTGCAAAGAAAGAAATCTTAGTTGCTAGCATGGCTTTTGGCAACAAAGTCTCTTCCTTATTGAAGGTTTTTTGGTTCATTTTTGTGGATAATCGTTAGAGGCTTAATTCCTGGACAACTTTGGTTTATGACACTGAGGCTCAGTGGTTTTGATAACTAGGTCATGGTTGGCGCAATCCTCTTTGAGAAGTTGATTCTAATTAAAACTCTTACATATCATCAAACACCTGATTATCCAATTATATTAACTTTCTTAAATTGTCAAAGATCTATATTGGATAAAATAATAAGCATGGAATTAAAATTCAATTAATTTGATAAATTAAAAAAATATATTTAATTTAAATGATTAAACTATTCGAAATATGATTTATTTATATGATTAGAATAAATGTTAATCATATAAAAAAATTGTTTTCTTAATTAAATTTTATATGGATTAATTATTTAAGCATAAAAAAATTGGTAACTTGAATTTAAAACACATGTTTATATATGTGTTCGATGATTATGGACTAGGCCTAATATGATTGTGGATGTATGGTGCATTATTTATGGATGTTTAAATTTTTTAAATCAGGTCCACAAACCCTGCTTTATCTCTATTTTCTCCAAGGTTGTAAAATTATTTTCTCACCTGAATCCCCTCAATTGTAACTTGATTTCTTTATTTTAAATGTAATTAGGCTACATAAGTGTAAAATTAGGGTTAGTTAGAAAGATGTTTTAACTCAAAGATAGAGATCTAAGCGAAGGAACCATAAAGCTTGGGATATTGCAAAAAGCTTTTAAAAACTTTGTATGTGACCACCTAGGAATTGACCAAGCAATTTTCTTTGATGGCTTAAGGAAACTGCACTAGATAGTAGCCCATGGTCATCAAGTAGTATGCATGATAGCAGATTTATTTTATGCTACATTATAAATACTACGCATGCAAATATGATGTTACCTTAATTAAAAGACAAAATAAATAAAAGAAAGTTCCTCATATAATATTGAGTCACATGCTTCGCATGATAAAGACATCAAAGAAAGTTCCTCATATAATATTGAGTCACATGCTTCGCATGATAAAGAAATCTTTCATTATTCATAACAATATACCGAGTCTAGTTGAAGGTGATTTGTTGAGTCACTTAAGGTCCTTTTTGCCCGACAATGTAAGTTATGAGTAATAAGTCCTACTCAACTAATGTTGTATGCTTTGAATGTGTCACACTTGATCATAAAATGTTAGAGGTGATGGCTAGTTAAAATGTATATGATGTATTTAGGTAAAAAGTTGCCACTTAACTGATCTAGAAGTTGCATAAAGATGTAATTGGTAAGCTATCTTACCAACTTAACTAGGCTTGTTGTAATTTGTTAAGTCGATCAAGGTTGCAACATGTTAAAAGGAATCTCAGCCCACTAGAAATACCTTGAAGAGATTTTAGAATAATAGTAAGGGCTATTATTTCTAAAAAATTTAGTGGGAGGACCAATAATGATTTAATACCTTGTCATTATTGATTTAATACATGAATAACTAATATATGCTTGTTTTATACTAGGTTATTGATAGTGGTGTTTATATTAACTGCATTGCAATGCATACTTGATGCCATAAGCCCAAAGTGTTTGGATTGGTATGTGAAATTGAGAAGTGCTCTCAATAAAAGGAAGGTAGGTAACTTTCACATCACTGAATTGAACTATTCTACTATTAATACTACCACTTAGATAATAGTTTCAAGATATAGATCTCACTTATATAATGATATAAACATGTTAAAGAATAGTAGAAAATTGGGCTCTAATGAGGTAATTCTCAAAATCAGCAATGGATGAAAAGTTGAGGCCGTTGCTATCAAAACCTATAGCTTATCATTTCCTACAAGCATGATAATGGAACTAAAAGAATGTCTTTGTTTTCCAAGATCGTCTAAAAACATCATTTCAGTTTCATATGTCACCGAGAATAATAATTTAAAATTTAGATGAAAGACGATAGTTGCATAATTATTATAAATGACATGGTCTATAGGCAGCCTCATTATGGAATGGGTTGGATGTATTGGATACATATTTACCTTTACTCAATATGGATATTAATAAAGCAAAAAGTAATGACCCAAGTAAAACCTACATCTAGCATTGTAGACTTGGTCATATCAATGAGACTCGAATAGCAAAGTTATAGAAATAAGGCTATCTATACCCGTTTGATTATGAATCATATGGGACATATCCCCTTGGAAAAAATGACCAAAAGACTCCGTCCACTAGTAAAAGGGCTATAGATTTATTAGGCCTAGTACATTTAGATGTATGTGGACCAAGGAATACAAGGGCTAGAGATAGGTATTCTTACTTCATTACCTTTAACGATAATTATTCAAGCTATGGGTATGTGTATTTAATGATATACAACTCTAGAACTTTTAAAAAGTTTAAAGAGTATAAGGCTGAAGTAGATAAACAAACTGGCAAGAGTATTCTTGCTTTTAGATCTGATCTAGGAGGAGAATACTTTAGAATGCTTAGATCGTCTAACTAAAAGTGGGGTTCTGTCGTAATGAACTCCACCTGAAACTTCATAACATAATGGAATGTCTGAAAGCAGAAACTGAACTTGGCTAAACATGGTTTGTTCCTTGATGTCTGAGGTTGACCTTTCGATATCCTTTTAGTGATATGCCTTAAAACTATTACTCATCTTCTAAAGAAGGTTCCATCCAAATCTATTGATAAGACACTATATGAAATATGAAAAAGTAAAAAGCCAAATTTGTTTTACATAAAGATTTGGGGATGCACTATTTTGGTGAAGCATATAGCAGCTGATAAGCTTGGAGTAAGACTAGTTAAATGTAAGTTTGTAGGATATCCTAAAAAATTGCTAGATACTATTTTTATGATCCTAATGAGTAAAGGGTGTTTGTCTCAAAACATGGACACTCTTTAGAGAAAATTTTTCTACTTGAAGGGTCTAATGGGAGTAAATTGATTTTAAAGAAATTCAAGAACCACAAATAAACATTCCCATGGAACTTGAGCCAATAGTTGAAGCATCCGATGCTCAACTTAAAGCTCAATAAACAAAACTACTTTGTCGATCTGGTAGAAAAAGCATGCACTAGAGAGATATGAATTTTTTATGGGTTAAGATAACTTGCCTTGTGATACTGAACCTACCATAATTGAAGAAGCAATGTCCAACATTGACTCCAATAAATTGCTTGAAGCCATGAGATCTGAAATAGATGCCATAAAAGAAATCACCAAGTATGGACTTAGTTTGATCCACCTAAAGGGATAAAACCCATAGGGAGTAAATAGGTTTTTAAATGAAAGACTCACTTTGATGGCAACGTACAAACATTTAAGGCAGATTGGTGGCAAAAAGTTATAATCAAGTAGAAGGCACTGATTTTGAGGAAACTTTTTCACCAGTCACCATGGTAAAATACATTCAGATCATGCTTGCTATAGTTATATATAATGATTAAGGATACAGTAGATGGATGTAAAAACTGTATTCCTTAATGGAAATTTGTAAGAGGAAGTGTACATGACACAAACTAATGGTTTTACATATAAGTCAAATCAAAATGAGGTATGTATATTGAGAAAGTCCATATATAGGCTAAAGCAAGCTTCACAAAGTTGGAATATCAAATTGGATGAAGCAATTAAAGAATTTAGCTTCATAAAGAATCCTGATGATCCATGTGTCTACAAAAAGATGAATTGGCAAGCTATCATTTTTTTAGTGCTATATGTTGATGAGATATTGCTCATAGGAAATGACATACTAATGTTGCAGACCACTAAGGTGTAGTTGTCTAGACAATTCTACATGAAGGATTTCGCAAAGGAATTAAAATCTATATGATAGATCAAATTGACTACTTGGCTTATCCAGTCCACTTACATGGATAAAGTGCTAAAGAGGTTTAGCATGGAAAATTCTAAAAGAAGAAACTTACCTATAATACATGGTTTACATTACTCGAAAGAATTGTGCTCAGGACATTAGATGGAAAAACACACATCAAGGGGCTAAACTTTTTGTTAGGAGTCATACTAATGCTACCTTCCAATATGATTAGGTTGACAGCAAATCACAAAGTAGTTTTGTATTTACCTTTAATAGTGTTATAGTTGGTTGGAAAGGTTCCAACCATGAAAAGACTATAAACTCAACAACTAAAGCTGAATATATCTTTACATATGAGGCCATGTTACAGGAAGTTTGGATGGATAAGTTTATTTGATGAACTTGATATAGTCCTAAGCATTGTTATTCTGATAAGAATGAACCCATAACATAAGCTAATGAACCAAGGTCTCATCACAAATCCAAACATGTGTTATAGTAGTATCACATCATTAAAGATATTATAGAGAGAGATGATGTTAGTTGAAACGAGTACCCACTAAGGAGAACTTAATTGATCCTTTCACTAAAGTGCTATCCCAGCAAAAATAGGATTGTTATATAAATGGTATGGGACTTAGACATAAGGGCAATTGGCTTTAGTGCTAGTGGGAGATTGTTAATGTAAGCCTTGTAAGCCAACCATTGTAGCTTGTAAGGAATTATCATTTAGTGATTTCATGTAATCAAACATTATATTTATTTAATGTTATAAAGGTATTCTTTATCCATAACATTTAATTGTCTACTTGTTATAAATATCTTATGTAGATAAAGCCTATTAAACACATTGGCCTTACAAGGGAATTGTAAAGAGTTCCAATTATGAGATCCTATGCATCAAAGTCATGTTTCTAAAATCATTATTGGTGCCAAGATAGGGCATTGATAATGCATAAAGACTGGCATACATTAAGCCTCTATGCATAAGAACATGCAACTGATCTCATAAGTTAAAGTATAGAGATACTTAGGGACATTATATGGATGCTTGTTATAGTAACAAGTTCACCGAACATAATGAAAGTTCCATTTGGTATTTCACTCAAGTGCCTATAGAATACTCTCATACGTTAATAGTGTAAGTGATTTTTAGAATGGTCATACCAAGTCATCTAATATGAGGAATGTCTAGCTTTGACTCCATCATGAATAGTCCATAATAAATGAATGCTTATGGCAAGGTGGTTTAGATATGGCATGAATCATATGGTAGGTGAATGAATCGTCCAAAGAGGATTTATCACCCTAAGTGATATGAGGGGACATATCTCACATGTACCTAGCCCGTGTTAACTCAAAGTCCTTGGCTAAGGTATTATTGATTATGAAATAACACATGGGGGCTGCATACTAATATAGAATGAGTTAAGAATAGACACTGAACCATGCTCCTGCTAATTCCAAGATATATGATGAGAAGATATATATTACATTGAGATACTAAACACTTAAGAGAATGTCAAAACCATCTTGACACTCCCTGCATGTTGGGTGGCCATGATGCATTGCTAGATGACAATCTTGGTCTAAAAATATAAAATATTCTTAATTGGGCTATTTTATATTTTTTGCTAATATGGTGGGGGGCTTATAGGGCACACACATAAGGGTAATCAATAGAAATTACATTGAGACTAAATTTATATGTCTAATACATGTAATGGTTACTTAGGCCCAATTTGACTGAGTTCATGTGGGACACAGGTAAGATTATAATTTCTCAAAAATAAAATTTTAAACCCTAGATATATTGCATCATGATTATCGTCCCATATAGATGATTTTTCACTCAAAAAATGGCTAAGAAAGCTTTAAAAACCCATTTGGTGGTTTCTCCCTAAAACCCTAAGAAAATTTCACAACCTTTGATTTCTTGGAAGAACAATGTTTTCTTCTTGCCTTTTGATTGTCGAATCAAGATCTTCTAAGTGCTGTAAGGGAAGATTTATTAAGATCTAAGCTACTAGCATGGCTTATAGCAGCAAGATCGCTTTCTTTTTCAAGGTTTTCCAACTCACCTTTATGGATAATCGTTAGGATAGCTTTGTTTTATGACAATTAGGCTTAGTGTTTTTGATAATTGGGTCATGGAAGTGCTAAAAGACTTCTAATGATTGAGGTATGTTTGAATCCTTACTAGATCTTTAGGTTTTTTGATATTAAAGATTAGTCAAGCTCATGCAATACGATCTTGTTTAGGGAGTCTTGGATTTTCTTTATTGTTTTATTTCCGCTACCATGTTTATGTGTTATTTGTAAAATTTTTGTTATCTGATTAATTGATGCCTCTAGGCATTCCACAACTCTATGGGAAAATCCATTGAATACATTTTAAGTCATTTAAATAAATTGAAAAGAAGGTTTGGGAAAATCCTAGTGACTTTTATCAAGTTTGACAAAAATAGGGGACAAAATCAAACTATCCATCTTCCTAAATTTATTCAGTTTGGTCCAAAGGTTTTTGATGGTAATCAAGATACCATTAGTAAGGTAACCTGGTAAGGATTATTGTAAATATATTGCAAAAATCCTAGAAAAGTGCTTTTTGGATAGCATTAATTTTTTTGAAGCCAGGTCCGAGTTAGTGTTATCAGCAAATGCAAGAGAAAAGGAATAGTAAACTTTAAAAAATTGTTTTAGACCCAATTATAGTTGTTTATTCACAAACAAGATCATTTCATAAAGTGAAGTTAATGAACTTTTTATAAAAAATAATTTAAAAAATCTTGAAAAATCATTTGATTGGTCAAAATTTCCCAAATAGAATATAAATCACTAATCCTATGTGCTTTAAACAATGAAGGTTAGAAAAATCTTAACTCTCACATCTGGAATGATCAAGAGGCATATAAGGTGCCGTTGTAAAGATAATTTGAGGCCTTTTCCAAGAAAAAAATTGTCAAAAATTCCAAAAAATCATTTGGAGTCCAAAAATAATTCTTCAAATCAAGACTATAGTGATATCAGTATGAAAATAGAGGTTTATTTAAGTTTATGGTTTTTATGGTCACATGTCAAGGTATCAAACATATGAATGCCTAATCACTGAGTTCTATGGCAATGGTGTAAAAAACTAATCCAACTCCTAAGAGTGGGCTGTGGAATTACTCACTATCCACACCATTAGTCATGATAGAAAGCTTGAAACAAGACTTTAATAGAACACTTGAAAATAATTTTGGTTTTTATAACTTTTAAAAGCAGAATTTGCTAAGCCTAAAAAGGCTATGATTCCAAATGTTTAAGCTTGATATATCCCTAAGATTGGAGAAACAATATATTAAAAACATTAAATCCATGTTAATCCCTATTGATTAAAGTTAGTATGGACATGACTTAGGGTTTTCTTTGAAAATAGATTTTTGCAAGCATCATAGAGGAATGTCAACAAACATATGATGAACTAACCTAAGTAAACATATCAAACATGAGCAAACATTCAAAACAACAAGTTATCCATGCATTTTAACAAGGAAATCATAGTGAAAATGCAACCAAAGTCATGGTCAAGGTTAAAATATGCTAGGATGAGCATTTATACATAAAATGAGCACGTATAATAAGGAAAACATGGCAGGAATGCATAAATATGGCTGCTTTAATGTTAACAAGAGATATGGCACTTTCTATGATCAAAATAACATTAAAGCATTAAGATAGTGATCAAAATTCTAAGGTTACCACAATCAAAGCCACAATAATGCATAGAATCCTTAATAAGTGCATGGAAACCTAAAGGTTCACTATGATGATAATGAAAAATAGAAAATAGAATGAAGGAAAGATGGAAAATATACCTTAATGAAAACCTTAATGCCTAGTTTCTTTCTTAAGCAGTAACCAAACAACTTTGAATTCACTTTGTTCCCTTTTTTTTTGGCTATGGATAACCAAAAAAAAAAAAAAGGAGCTTTTGGCTGTGGTGGCTATGGAAGAAGGTTTTAAGGGTAGAGATGAGGAGAATGAGAGGGTTTGATAGGCTTTTTAAGAAAATGCAAGAAGAGCTCCGGGAAGACAACTTTTTAGAAAAGCTTAAAAGTTTTTTATGGTTGATGCCAAAGTCGTGTAACCTTCTTAGCTGAAAAAGAAAATTAGATTATATAGGATGGACTCTAGCCAATAAAATGACCTACCAAAAAGGGTATATAAGACTTTTGGCATGTACAACATGATAACTCACTATACCAATGTGAAACCTTTTAGCATTTGATTGGTTAATCTTGATTCTTGCAAAAAAACAAAACCACGCACTAGTTGATCAAATAAGTAATCTTAACTTCATTAAATTAGATTTTTTTCATGAAATGCCCTCATGCCAAGCTCAATAGGCCTTTCTAAAATGTGTCAATCTAATGTCTAAAGCCCAAAAATGAAATCTATATGATTTGTATAAGTTACGTCTTATTTTGGATGATTTTTAGGCCAATGATCAAATCCTTGTTTAGATGTTACAGTGAAGAAAAGTGTGAGAAAGGCATGACATAGGTGAAGTTTTTCCTTATGGTATCGATATAAAAAACTTTGCATCGATACCAAAGGCCTTTAAGTATTGATACATGCTGCATTTTTGGCTTATAATATTAATACAATAAAGCTCATATGGATACCATGCATAACATTTTTCGATATCAATACCTAAACCTTCTATATCGATACCATGCCAAAAATTTCGTTGGTATTGATACTACAGGCCCTGTATAGAAACATCTTGCCCAAAGTTCATGATTTTAAGTATGACATAACTCTATATCGAAATAAATACCCTTTGTATCAATACCACTCCCTAGATATCAATAACATGCCCTTTGATATCGATACAAATAGTAAGATTTTGGAATATGAATGATGTGGATCCTTATATCGATACCTTAAACCCATTTATCGAGACATACATATAAAAACATGGATTTTTTTACCTTTGACTCTCTGAACCCTTTTACCTTGGTTGGGAATAGTAAAAAACTAACCCATCTTTTTTTTAGTGACTTTGATGGTGCCTCAGATGATTACTTCTAATGGGTATCTATAGTTGCCCCTCTTTGTTGTTGCCATGTATCAGGAATAGAGTAAAGACAAATAAACACTTATTTTGTTTAGGGTGTAATGATGCCTCCTGAGTACCTGCAAAAATGAAGATCTAATTAGAATCACACTAAGGTAGGCAGATAAGATGACAGTGATTTTGACTGGTAAAAAAAATTTTGATAAGTTTTGTAGGGTTTACTTCCGTACTAGGCTTGTAAATTCTTAGGGTTTGACCCTCCAGACAAGCACCAGTTAATGTAGGCTTTAACTCGATAGGCATCCATCTCTGTATGGATTAAGATAAGGGCATCCAGCTCTTTATGGACTAACATGATAGGCATCTAGCTCTTTGTGGACTAAGGTAGATAGGTGTCTAGCTCTTCATGGACTAAAATAAGTAGGCATCTAGCCTTTTGTGGACTGAGGTAAAGTTTAGGGATCTTATCTGGGGTTCTTAAGTTTTTCAAAAATGAGAGTCTGTACAAGAGTTCTTAGTATGTTTGAGACTGTGGGAGGTAGGAGCCTATACCTGGAAGATTATTAATTCTTTCATGTATGATGCATAGAGATGTGAATACACGCTTGAATGATGCAAACACAATATTTAAAATTTAATCTTGTAATCATTTATGGCATTTTAAGTTACTTAGAGTTCTATTAGGTGTCTTTTATTTTAAACGCTCAACAATCTTACTTTCACTATTCAAAAAGTTTTTGAATGGTTGAGGTCATTTTCATTTTTTAAGGCTAAGATGACTTATGGTGCAAAGAGAGCTTTTTGAGTACATAGTAGCCTAAGCCAATTGGTAGTAGCAATCAAGAATGGCTGATTTAGCTCCATATTTTGGCCAAAGTTTACTAAAAGACATCTTTGATCATGTTTTCAATATAAAAAGATCTAAAAGGTGATTCTGGCTATGGTTTTAAAATCCATTCTTAGCATTGTAGATGTGAAAAGATCTTTATTTAAGGTTCCATCTTAGTCAAAGTAATATTAGGAAATCCTGTTATCAATTTTGTACAATTTATTAATCATTATCAATTGAATGACAAGCATGATGCAATATGGTATGCAAGTATGAGAGGAAAGAAATTTAGAGAATGAAAGGGTTATGTTTCATTTTAGGAATGAAAGGGTTATATTTCATTTTAGAAAGAGGAGGAATATGATTCATGGAACATTCTAGGGTGTACAAAGAAAGTTAACTTTTCTAGGTGATTATTTCTTTTTTAATGTAATGACATGAATCTTTCATTGAGTGTTTTCAAAGACTTATCTCAAATGACCAATTCTTTTGATGTCGTCACCCTTTGAGGAAACCCCTCAGATTGCACCATTATGTGATGATTGCCCTGAGCTGAGGTAGACATCACCCATTTCCTCTAGATTAAGTATAAGTGAGTTTGGTAGGTTAAATTAGAATAAGATAGGTAGGTTAGGCCAAAATTTGGTGTACGGATTACAATATGAGGGAAAGGGGCTAAGTGACTATCGGTCTGGGCTAGGGTCAAACAAAAATACGATTTGGTTGCTTAAGCTGCCCTTTCAGGTTTTTAACTTAGGTGAGTTTAGTTCCCTGGACGCCACTTTTGATTTTCATCTAAGATTTCTTTTAGAGATAAGGATGTTTTCATAGTTTTCAAATTGAAAGACTTTCTCAAGCATAATATTTTGTTTACTTTATAAAATAGAGTTATTTAGTCTCATTATTCATATTAAATTAGCTAGGTCTTAGCTATTTTTATTTAAATTTTATTTATAGTAGTATTATTTTATTTAAATTTTATTTATTTTTAGTAGTTTTTAGTTTAGTATTATTTACTTTCCTTATATTTTAATTGTTTAGTTATTTAAATAATTTCCATATTTTTGTAAGTTAAAACCCAAAGGAGTTTCCAAAAATGCAACAACTTAATCAAAAAGTAAAGTGGCCTCAATCAAAAGAAGTGATTATGTTTGGCAATTTCCAAAAATAAATATTTTCAAACTACTTAGAGACCAAGTTTCTCCCTTAGGTTTTGCCTATAAATAGGAATCTTAGGATTAGACTTAGAGACATCTCAGAGACATCCCAGATACTCCATAGTTTTAATTTTCTTTAGTTTTTAGAAGATGAGAGAAACCAACATAATATTTAAGAAGTTAGAGAGATTTTAGAGAAACTTAAAGATCAAAGATCCAGCCAATCTTAGTTTTTTCTTTCCCTTTACTCTTTTTATCTTTCTTGTATTATTTATGATGGTGAAACCCCTTGTTTTTATATTTTATATATTTATTATGAACTAGATTATTTGGTAGGGTTACAATGGAACTGAACATGTAATTTGGATTAGTTTATTTTTTCCTAACTTAAAGATATTTGAGTTATTTGTTCAATCTTGTTCTTAATGCTTCTAATTGCTTGATCGCCAATTAGATTGACTTAGTTATCTTAATGAACTTAGAAAAAGGAATTTTATGTTTGACCTAAATTAAATGACATGTTTCGCATTCATTTATTAGGATGAATTGATCTACAACTTAGATAGGAATATACGAGCATGCCATATGTAACCAAATTAGAGTCTAAGCTTTATGAGTTTCTTTTAATTCAAATTTGCATAGGAATATAGTAAATTGGTTAAGAGAGATATGTTTATAAGACCATCGAAAGATACTTATAAATAAATTAGAACTATAGGTTAACAACTCATTATCGTTAGCCAAGTTAAGAGAGTATGACTTTATTCAAATAAAATGTTGAGAGAAATTATAATCCTAGGCTCCTATTATATATTATTTGCTTATTATTATTATTATTATTATATTTAGTTTTAATTATAATTTTTAATTGTTTGTTTGAATAAGATTAAGTTGTTTCAATTTTAATAATTAACAAATTTAGTATCAATTTCTCATGGGATTGACACCGTATTTTATCATTATATTACTTATTGCAATATGTTCACTTGTGTGGTAGAAAGTTGACAACAAACCTTTTGGAACCATTATCGGGGAATTGTTTTACTATTTTTATTAGTATTAATATCAAGCAATCTTAGTCTTACTTCAAACTTTTATTTATTTATTTATTTATCTATTTATTTTATTTTTATTTTAGGTAAGCTGAGAAGATGGCATTCTATTATTATCAATGGTCATCTAAGGAAGTTAAACAAAGGAAAGCACTAAATGCCATATCAGCAAAATTAGCTACAATTTCTAGGAAGCTTGATGATTTGAATGCACATTCTATCCAAAGCCTGTTAATAACTTGTGAATTATCTAGGGGAGGATAGCTAGTGATCATTGACTAATTTATGCTAAATCCATTCAATATGTTGGGAACTACAGTATGCAGCAAGATTATTTTTATTTTCAACAACTATCATTCAAATTGGGTTGATCATTCAAATTTTGCTTGGTTCAACACTTAATGGCCTTCATATTCAGTCAATCTAACCTTTCATCAAGGCTTTTCACCATTTGCCCAAGTTTTTATCTTAGAAAAGAAGACAAAATTAGAAGAGATATTGATGCAATATACTGAAAAAACTAAAAACTGAGATGCTATCATTCAGAATCTAATAGTATCTTTAAGGAACCTTGAGACATAAGTGGGCCAACTTGTTAATGCCATCTGCAATTGTCCTTAAGAAACTTTACCATGTGATGCTGAGATAAATTTTATGATCAGTAAAGAGATTGAAGGGGATGACAAGCAACCAAAATCATTAATTTAGCTTGAAGATGAAATTTTGGTTGATAAACATATTAAATAGGTTCAAGAAGAGAAAATGCAGTCTAACCTACCATCATCCTTTTCAAAAGAATATGATAAGTCTTTATAGTCAATTGGGTAGAGAATGCTTCTAACGAAGTCTTCATAGAGAGTTATTCCACTGACTCATTTAATGTCTCTTTGATTTCAACTTCTGAGCGGGATAACATTAACTTTATTAGGCGATCGAAGTTGTTATAGTCACAACCACATTCCATTAGTTTCATCCTCTATTTGAACCATTGGAATTTTTAGCTAAGGCAATGAAATCTTTAAAGTCTCTTATTTAAAAACCACCTTTATTGGAGAATAAGCCCTTATCGATACATTTAAGAAACTTTAAAAAGGCATTGAGATGGTTAATTGTCGACATAAAATGGCCTAGGAAGTTTGAGGTGAAAAGGTAACATTTCAAACATCTTTGCGAAGGCAAATTTGGTCGTCAAAGGTCCTAGAATAGTTCAGCCTATCCAAAATAACATTGAGGATAATCAAGTCGAAGGCTACAAGTCAAGCGCTTCTTGGGAGGCAACCCAAGTTTCTTAATTATTTTTCCTATTATCTAAACATTAGCATTTTATTTCAAATTTTTATTTTCAACATTATTAATTTTTTTCATTCTTGTAGATCTTGTAAACAAAAGAAGAATAGCATAGCAATACAGCTCTAAAAATGGTGCTATATGCCACCTTTAGTCGAACCTTGGCACTGCAGCACCAGGCTCTTGATGTTACGATGCCCTAGTATGTTAAAGGCCAGTGCTACAACACCAGGATCTTGGTCTTACAGCACCACCCGCTCGTTCCCCTTTTTGTTTTGTATTTTTGAACCTCTAGTTTACCTAGTCATTGGCACTAATGCCATAAGTTTTTAGATTTCAATTTTTAATTTTTAATTTATTTTTTACCTTAAAAAATTTTTTAAAAAAAGTTGAAAAAATTTATTAGGATTATTATTATATTATTTTGGGATTATTTCCAATAAGTTTGCCTTATTTGATTTTCTTTTTGCATCTTTTCACCAACTTTTACAAGCATGATAATTCAAAAAGAATGACCAGAGCTTCAGTTTAGTTTCTTTCATCGAAAAAGGAGTTACATATTCTTTCTCCTTTATTTATAAATATTGAGGATAATGTTTATTTTAAGTTTGGGGGTGAGGTTATTATTTTGTTAGGGTCAAATTATTCTAGGTTATAGATTCTTGTATACTTATTTTTTCCTTTTATCATTGTTTCTGCATAATTTTTTTCTTTGTTTTTGCATAAATTTATTTTAAGAGTGTAATATGATTAAGATATTTGTGCTTAATATGATGATGTCCTTATCATGATAAAAACTCAATTAATAATTTATCTTGATTTTTGGGAAAATATAAGCAAAATTTAATTTTGCGATTAGATTCTTTTGTTTTTCTCATTGTTAGAATGTGATTTTCAAAAATTCTGAGCACTTCATCTCTTGCGTTAATTTGTATTGCTTATTTGAAAATTGTTTATGTTAATGTAAATTGAAATTATATCTAGAAGCCCAAAATTTGTTTAATTCTCTCTTGAGGAGAAATCCTAGACAACATTAAGTTAAAGAGATGATTTAGGCCATCTTTGGATTGTTTGAGCCTTTCTAAGCCTACCTTTATATATTTATCCTTAGTTACCCAATTTAAGCCTAATTGATATATCCTTTTCTTTTGATTGCTGTAGATATTTTAGTGTAGCCTAATAAGAAAAACCATGATCAACCTTCACTACATAGGCATGAGTATGAGGTTGTTTCAAAAAATGTAATGAGCCATGTTTTGAATTATGTTGTATTGGTGAAGCATGAAAGAAAAAATGGAAAAAAAAAAGGAAAAAAACACACAAAAGTGTTTAAATGAATAAACTGGCATGAAAAAGAAAATATCATGAAAAAAAGGGGATGTGCTTTAAACTTGTTGTGAAAGGCTCAATAAAAGATTTGGCACAATGAAAAACGTCTGTGGGTGAATTAAGCCAAAGTAAATCCTTTATCCTACCTTTACTCTAGCCTTACATTACAAGCTTAATAAAGTCTTACATGATCTTTGATAAGGTGTTAGTCTACATTAGTGGAGAGAGAGATGAAAAGCAAACATGTGAGAATCTAGCATTAATTCATAGTTTGCATTAGCATAAACTTATTGGATTGCTTCAATGATTTGTAAATGGATCATTTATACATAACACCAGAAATCCATTTGAAGCATTGAGACTTATGATTGAATTGAAGCATGAATTTGAATTATGTTTGTATCTACCTTGAGTTGAGATATTTAGATGACTTTTAAAGAGAATTAAGATAATCATCATTTAAGTGCATGTATTTTAATTCATGTTTAATTTTATTTAGCTCCATTTATTCAGTTTCATTTCTTTCTTTTGTTTTGTTTTGCTCGAGGACTAGCAAAATATTAAGTGTGGGGGTGTGATAACTCTATAAAATAGAGTTATTTAGTCTTGTTATTCATATTAAATTAGCTAAGTCTTAGAGATTTTTATTTAAATTTTATTTATAATAGTATTAATTTATTTAAATTTTATTTTTAATAGTTTTTAACTTAGTATTATTTACTAATTTTAATTGCTTAGTTATTTAAATAATTTCTATATTTTTGTAGGTCAAAACCCAAAGGAGTTTCCAAAAGTACAATAACTTAATCAAGAAGTAAAGTGAACTAATCAAGGAAAGTGATTAAGTTTGGCAATTTCCAAAAATAATATTTCAAACTACTTGGAGACGAAGTTTCTCTCATAGGGTTTTGCCCATAAATAGGAATCTTAGGATTAGACTAAGAGACATCTCAAAAATATCCCAGATACTCTATAGTTTTATTTTTCTCTAGTTTTTAGAATAGGAGAGAAGCCATCATAATATTCAAGAAGTTATAGAGATTTTGGAGAAACTTAAAAATCAAAAGTCCAGTCAATCTTAGTTTTCTCTTTTCCTTTACTTATTTTTTCTTTTTTGTATTATTTATGATAGTGAAACCCCTTGTTTTTATATTTTATATATTTATTACAAACTAGTTTTATTTTTCTAGGGTTAGAATGGAACTTAACATGTAATTTGGAATATTCTTTTTTTTTCTTGATTTAATGATATTTTAGTTGTTTGTTCAATCTCATTCTTAATACTTAAAATTGCTTGATACCAATTAGATTGATTTGGTAACCTTAATAAACTTAGAAAAGGGAATTTTGTGTTTAGATTTGGATTGAATGACGTATATTTCATAGTATTTTATTAGGATGAATTGATCTGCATATAAGTTATGAATATACGAGCATGCCATATGTAACCAAATAAGAGTCTAAGCTTAATGAGTTTATTTGAATTCAATTTGCATAGGAATATAGTAAATTGTTTAAGAGAGATATTTTTATAAGACCATTGAAAGATACTTATAAATAAATTAGAACTATAAGTTAACAACTCATTATCATTAGCCAAGTTAAGAGAGTAGGGCTTTTTTCAAATAAAATGTTAAAAGAAATTGTAATCCTAGGCTTCTATTATATTATTATTATTATTATTATTATTATTATTATTATTATTATTAGTTTTAATTTATAATTTTTAATCGTTTGTTTGAATAATATTTAGTTATTTTAATTTTAGTACTAAACAAATTTAATATCAATTCCTCATGGGATAAACACTCTAGTTTATCACTATATTACTTATTGCGATACGTGCACTTGCTAGTTAATTCCAACAACATATTTCTCGACAGAATTAGAGTTAATAAGGTTAGGTAGGTTGTTGCCATCCATCTCTATTAAAATTAGCACTCTATCGAAGAAGGCTCACTTAACCACATAGAAGGCTTCCTAATTTAGGGTCCATTTTCCTCTAGCATTTTGTGAATTGGAAGGATCTTTTTGGACTCAGTCTCTTTCTCAAAATTGATGAGGATGGACTTTCTTGTTATGAGCTCCCATCATATGTTTTGGTACATTTGTCCATGATAGATAGCTTTCACCTTCTTTTCATCGATAAGATTAAGTTGCTCGTATCGGTTCTCAACCCATTCAGCTTCCTTAAGCTGTGAATCCATTAAGACCCAAAGCTAAGGGATCCTAACTTTGATGGGTAATACAACCTCTATCTCATAGACTAAAGAGAACAAGGTAGTTCTTGTGGAAGTCTGAACTACTATGCAATAGCCATGCAGAGCAAAGGGTAGCTTCTTGTGCCAATCTTTATAAGTTTTAGCCATTTTCTAGACTATTTTCTCAATGTTCTTGTTTATTGCTTCAATAGCTCCATTCATTATCTAACGATATGGCAATGAATTATGGTGCTTGATCCTAAATTAGGAGAGAATTGCTTCAATCATTTTATTTTTCACATTGCACATATTATTTGTGATGATTTGTTTAAAAAGCCCATGTTGGCCATTTCACAAACTTGCATAAATAGACCTGGTGACATTAGCATATGAAGCTGCTTTTACCCATTTAGTAAAATAATTAATGAGCAACCAAGATGAAAAGATACGCTTTGAAGTTTTGGGGGTGATGGGTCTTATCATATCCATGACTCATATAGAGAAAGGCCACAGGGCTATCATGACATGCAAGGGTAAAGATGGAACATGGCAATTGTGGCATTTTCAAGCATAGTCAATGCAATCTTTTTCGAACATCAACCAGTAGTAGCTAGATCTCATGGTTTGCTTTGGCATTTTGTGTCTATTGGAATGCGTACCATAGATTCTTTCATGGACCTCATCTAAAATTCTCTTAGCTTCAAAAACATCCATAAATTAGAGTAATGTTTGATCACAGCCTTTCTTGTACAAGACCTCACCATCCAAAATGAAACTTCTAAACAATCTTTGAATGGTTTGCTTATCAATTTTAGTAGCATGCTCTAGGTATTTTTGATCTCGATTATACTAAAAAATATCAGAATACCACAATAAACTATCATTTCCTTTTTTATGCTATAGCAATAAGCAAGAGCTTCGTGAATACTCATATGGATAGGTGTTACCTTTGACTCTCTAATTATTTCAAACATAGAGGTTAGGGTTGCTAGAGCATCTGCCACTTGGTGTTTTTCTGAGGTAAATATTGGAAGCTGATTTTATTAAATTATTATTTTAGCTCATTGGTTAGCATCCCATATTGGATTAGCTTAGTATCATGGGTTTCCCATTCCTTTTAAAGATGATAAATTACCAAAACGGAGTCCTCATATACTTGTAAAGTTCTGATGCCCCTCTCAATGGCTGCTTGGAGCCCTAATACATATGCCTCATATTTGGCTACGTTATTAATGCAGTCGAAGTTTAGTCTAGCTGTGAAGGGATAATAATCTCTATTAGGAGAAACTAAAATAGGCCTGATTCCATGCCTTGATGCATTTTAGGCTCCATTGAAATACATTTTTTAAGTTTGGCTATAATTAATTCCATCATTCACTTAGGATATGCATAGTAGGTCCTCATCCGGGAATTTAAAATGTAATAATTCATAGTCCTCTCTAGCTTGACTTGTTAAGAGCTCAACTATCGCACTACCTTTGATGGCCTCGATTTTAGACCTTTAATGACTTTGTAAAAAGCTTGTTGCCACTTATCATTCTGTAGGCCAAGGTTATTTCTTAGGAGTAGGTGAAAAATTAGATCATATTTATTGGTTAGATGGGATATGAACCTGGCTACATAGTTTAATCTCCTTAAGAAACTCCTTATTTCTTTTTAGGTATAAGGTGGTGGAAGGTTTTAGATAGCCTTTACTTTATCAAGGTCGACCTTAATCCCTCATTCACTTACAATAAAGCCTAATAGCTTGCCAATGGTGCACTTGGCTGGATTTAGTTTGAGCTGCTATTTGAGCAGCCTTTTAAAGAGTTCTTGAAGATTGGTGACATGTTCATTCTCTTTTGAGGATTTAGCAATCATATAATCCATATAGACCTCTATCTCTTTGTGCATGCGATCATGGAATAATAACACTATTGCTCTTTGGTAAGTTACCTCAATATTCTTGAGTCTAAATGGCATAACCTTATAGCAAAATGTACCCCATATGGTCATAAAATTCATTTTTTTCATGTTCTCATGAACCACTTTAATCTGATTATAGCACGAAAATCCAACCATGAAGGAAAATAAGGAATTTTGAATGGTGTTTGTCTACTAGGGTGTTGATATGAAGCAAAGAGAAGTTATCTTTAGGGCTAGCTCGGTTCAAGTCCCCATAGTCTACACATATCTACACCTTACCATCTTTTTTAGAGATCGAGATAATGTTGGCTACTCATTTGGGATAATTTGCTACTTCAAGAAATCCTACATCAAACTACTTTTTCACTTCCTCTTTAATCTTTAAAAGAATCCTCAATTTTATTCTTTTAAGCTTTTGTTGCATGGGTTTACACTCAAGTTTTAAGGGAAGTCAATGAACCACTATGTTAATGTTTAGCCTAGGCATGTCTTGGTAGGACCAAGCAAATACATCCCTGTATTCTTGAAGAAGGTTGATCAATTTAGTTCAGATTGATAGGCTTATAGAGGTTCCTATCTTAGCCTCTTTTCAAGCATCCTTTATCTGCAGGTTCACATTTTGAATAGGCTTTTCATGGGGCAACATTGGTTTCTCTTCTTGTTCGATGAGTTTCAACAAATTAAGTGATACAGTGCTTTCCTTAAAATCCCATTCAGACTCGACCTTATCAATGTAGATTGGTTACTTGAGATCGATTTCTAAAATCTAAGTATAATAATTCATGTCATTTTTATTAGGGTACCTAAAAATATAAAGAAAGACAATATAGGTGGAAAAATACATAAAAATATGAAAGAAAATCTAAGGGTTTGACAAAGAAGATGAAGATAGGCACAAGAGATGGAACATAAAATGCTTAGTCATTTTAGTTAATAATGCTTGATAAAAGTACACCTATACAAAGGATCTTATAATGCTCTTAGGCAAAAGCATGTTGGTTTAGTTAGCTGCATTATTTTAAGTTAATCCAAATAGTATAAGAATCTTTATTTCGGTCTAAATTTTGGAATAAATCCTAAAGTGCGCAAACCAATCTTACAGTCCATTGCTAAGGTACCTAGCTCACCGACTATGTTGACAAAGAACTTCTCAAATATTTTGTTCAACTTAACCATTACATTGTTGGAGCTGACAATTCCTTTTTTATTCGAATTGACATCTTTCTGGGTGAACACTTTCATGTAGTGGTACAAAGCACCATTGGTTGTATTTTAGATCTTGACCCCTCAAATAGGCTATTCTCCTTTCCCATGCTTTCTAAGCTCGATTTTTTTGTTGATGGGCATTAGACTTGAATCATAAATCTCTTTTGTCAATTTAATGAGTGATTTTCAAACCTTTGGAGATCTTAGTAAACATTTTCCTAGTCATTTTCTTGTCGGGGCACCTTCATTAACAGTTAATTGGAAACATATATAAATGATTTTTAATGGATGAGGCTCAACCATTGCAACCTATGAACCATTTGAGTACTTGTTTCTAAACATGGGACAACTAGAGACCCATGTAAGTAATTTAACCTTGTCTGTTGATTGAATGAAGGATTCTTTTTCTTATCTTAGAACTCAACTCTTTGTTCATTCATCATTTATTGGATCATAGCATAAAACTCTTTACATTTTTGGAAAGTGTAACCTTGCAGTGTATGGGTGTTGTAGAAATCGGTTGATTTTTTTTTCTATATCTTGACCCCATTGATCAATTTTGCTTGTGCCAAAATTTGCCAAACCAATTTCATTAGTGTCTTGACTTCTTCTATATTCCTTACAATTTCACAGTCATCTTCAGTTCTAAACACATTATAGTTAATTTAGCATGACTCAAGAGTGAATTGGTTCCAATACTAGAGTTGACCACCACTTTCTCTCATTTTTTAAAGTAGCCTTTTTAGCCAAATCGCTTTTCATCGTATCATCAATCACCCCATATAGTATAACTATATCCATGAAATTTTTCATGGCATTTTCTACTACCTTTTATAGGAAGGGATTTTTAAGGTACTGATAAACCAGACAGTCATCTCTTTCTTCGTCAACAGAAGATGAATTTGGGCAACCTTTTCTAACCATCTTTGAACATACTGCCTGGAGCTTTTGTTTGATCTATTTTCCATACTCATAAGAGACAAGCAAGTTAAAACCCAATTAGGTGTAGACTGAATGGGAGCAATTTTAGGATCAGGATAATTAGCCAACAACATCAATAGCTTTTCGACTCCATAAAGGGGATCCTTCCCATATTTTTTTGTAGCATTGACAGAGACATTCATGTCTTTATCATAGAACTTGATTTTTAAGTGGTCCATCACCCTTTGAACCAATCTTAAGGATTCTGAATAATATTGCAAGATGTGTCTTTATCTGCAATGGCAACAACGGGATGTGGCAAGCTCTTTCTCTTAGCCTTAACTTTTTGACACTAAACTAACCTTTATAGGGGCTTCTTATACTTTGCTCACTGGGGTTTTAACTATTTGGCACTCTTCTTGACTTGATAGTGTTTCGTCGATCATGGTGTCTACTTTTAATTTTTCATGGTTTAAGAAGGGGTTGACCTCAATATTAGGTCTTACCTCTTGCTTAACTTTGATCACACTCTTTTTCGAGTAGGCTTGAACTTTTCTTTTGAAAGAGGTCCAATTTTTTATGCCATGATCTTATGTTTCAACATAGTATTTGCTATAAGCATTCTTGTCATAAGATAAAAAAGGGACCTTGGAGTCATGAACACTAGAGCTACTAATTGACCTACCAATAAATGAGCATAGATCTATTTATATTAATAGGGAAGCTAATTAAAATGCTCTCCTTCCCCAGATGCTCTTGATTGTTAAGCTCTATAGTGTTACTTTGGTTGTGAGGTAGCATGTTTTAAGTAGAATTTTGGATGGGATTCTATAGAAGACTCATGTTAGTTTTAAATCTAGTAGAGTATACCAATTATAATACTAGTACATATAGGTTGAAACCTAGAAATTCCATGCTTGAAAAGTACATGCTCGACATCAAATAAGATTTTAGGCAAGCTTAGGAGAGCTTTCGCTGATGGCATTCACTTCTTTCTGTTTACCTTTGGTGATAAACTTCTTGATTAAGATAAAGGATTCCCTTCATAACGTCTTGTCATTTTTATGGCATTGTTAATCATTTTGCCAGATATCATTATACCAATAAAATTCTTCATGGTCCCTACTAAATTTTCATAGTAAGGAGCTCACAGAATACAAATTAACATGATAGTCATTTTTTTCAATTAATAGAGGGTGAACCTGGGTGACTTCTTCCTACTACCTTTAGGTGTACTATCTAAAGTTTTTGGTGGTTTTCTTTTCAATGTCCAATAAAGAAAGATGATTTAAAGCCCAATTGGATACATTCTTATACTGATCGAGGAAAGTGCAAGCCAAATCTGCCCATGACTGAATTCTAGTTGGGTCAAGCTATATGTACCAATAAGCGGCTATCCTAGTTAAGCTATCTTAGAAGCAGTGTATTAGCAATTTCTCATTATCCTTATGCCCGGCCATCTTTCAGCAATACATATAGACATATGTGGTAGGATTCATGTTATTATTGTACTTGTCAAAATGCAATAATTTTAACTTTTGTGGGATGACAAAGTTTGATACTAGACCCACAGATTTGGCATCTATAATCCCAAACTTATTGTTTCCTTCCATAGCCTTGAGATACCACTTTAATAGCTTATAGTTAGTTTCATTTTCAATAGCCTTGGCATATTTTGAACTAGTTTTTTTTTCTTACTTTACTTTTTTGCCGAGGTCTGGGGCCAAAGGGTTTACCGGTGACAATCCTATATTTGCACCATGATATCTTTGAGCCAAATATGGTGCTACCGAAGGGTTTATATAGATGAATAATTAAGTAGGTGGGATCAGTGCCTATTAGGGGTAGTTGTTCTTGGGATGGTCGATTTCGTGCTTTGAGGACTTTCACACTTTAGAGTGATGCTAAATCAGATTTATTATGATATGATGACTATGATGTACGCATGAATGAAGATGTAATCATATGCAAGTGAGAATGTTATATGAATGGGAAGAACATGGTGAAACAAATTAAATAATGCATGTAAATGCAAGAAATAGTTAGATTTTGGCAATAACTTGAGATTAAGTTCTTCCATCTGAACAGAGCATAAATTATAGCTAATCAAGTTTAAAAATAATCAAATCTAAAAATGTCACATGTAATTACATTGTCTGATTACAAGCTCTAAAAGGTTCAATAACTTTTGTCCACTGTCTCCCATAGGGACAAAATCTTGCCTCATGGATCTAGCTAATTTGACCATGTCATCAGCACTAGTTTGAGACATACAAATCTACTTAATTAGGCCTTATAGATGCTCTTTATACTCTAATTGAGATTGGTCATTTAAAATCCAATTCTAGTGTAATTTTTTCGAAGATCTCAATAGCCTCTTAACCTTGTTTTACTGGACCTGAAGGGCATGCTCTAATTCCTGAACCTTTATGATCAAAGTGTTATTTTCAACCGTTCTCTCTTGAAGAACTTATACTCAAGCTACTAGGCCTTTGCTTCTCTTTTGATAAACTTGTGTAATAGCAGTGGATCTTGGTGAGTTCATTCACAGTGGTCTCTATTTGAGCTTTCCAAGTTTCTAGATCATTGGTGAGAAAAACAAGTTTGACTTTCCATTTGGCTGGGGATTTACTAGCTCTTCGATACTATTTAGCCTTCTGAAGTGCCATGTAGTCTATTCTTCAGGTCCTGAAGATCTTCATTGATGGCATTATTTGTCTTGATAAGGTCACATATCTACCGTTTTTGGACTTAACATTCATTCTCCTATTGGCTTTTTGCTTCTTGCAATTGACGAATCTCTTTAGTGAAAGTAGCTTTTTCTTACACAAACTCATGCCATAAATTTTTATCTCAAATGAAGGGTTATCAGCCAAGACATGAGGAGTTCCATTAGCAGTAATAACATAGTGTCATTAACTTGCCTAGCTATCCAATCCTCCTAAGCCAAAGTCACTTTTTTTCTCTTTTTAGTATGATGCAGTAGGTTTTTTGCCATGCATCGAAGATCTTTTGTACTTGGCTTATGCAGCCATCTCTTCAATACTCAAAATCTAAAATATCAAGCTCATGAGTAAAGGGAACAAATTATCGGTACTCAAATTGCCCTAAAGCCATAAGCGAGGTCTAGCTGATGTTTCCCCATAATCCATTAATAGGTACCCAATGAAATGGCTTGCATTTGTATAGAATTAGATTAAGAATTATCCATGGAACCCTTTAAGTTGCTTTATCAGCATTTAAAACTAAGAACTTTGCAATCCACTGATCCTTAATGGTATCTTAAGGCATTCTTTTGCCAAGAACTTGGTAAGGGGACTAAAATATGACACGTATGGCTGTAATGACTTCTTACCCCAAAAATGATTGAATAGCCACACATGCAACAATGTTGAACACTTGATAAACTGTGCCATAATTTTTCCCTCTGAAAATTTAAGGACTAGATAGTCTCTACTAAGATGGCAAGAGTAAAATTAATGCTACAACTCAACTTCGAGCAAATATCCACTATGCTGACCTCTATATGTCCTAGAGCCCTCGAAAAAAAAATTAAATCATAGATTGCTAATGCGAAAGTGTCTTAAATCTTTTCCTTGTTTGACTAAGTGCCCATGGTAGATTTTAGACTTTCCCATGTGATGCATAACTATTCTCAGTCTAACTAGATGTGAGTCTGCCCAATCCTCTCTGACTTTTAGGATACTAGCCAACTTCTTTTTGAAAGGTACAAGTTTTGCTGACTTGGAGTAAATCTTGCCGAATTGGGTCTTTTGATATTAAGCATTACAGTGAACTCTTTTACAGTAGAGACTAGATCCTGCCCATTGAAAGTGAAACACCTACATACAAGATTCTATAACTATATCATAGCATACAATAATCTAACGTTGACTGTGGTTGGACTAATAAAGCAATATCCCTCTAATCTTTTACGAAGAGAGCCTATTAGTCTCATTTAAACTATTCCAAACATCTCTCAATTCCTGAAAATGGAATTGCCTAAAAATCATTTTAGCCTATTCTGGGATCTCTGAGATGTATCTGGGTCGTAGACTATCCCTACTCTGTCTTTGTTCCCTTTCTGACTTGAACTTGACTATCTCAAAACCCTTGAAAACTTTGGCTAATGCTTGTGCCATGATAATATACTTGTCTATGAACACTGACCCTAGAACCAACTATCTTGAGATGATGCGAAATAACATGATGCTTGTAGCAAAGACAACAGCAAAAGAAACACTAAGTTAGTAACGTATTAAAGACAAGAAATAAATCACGAAATAAAATTACTCTGTAGCATGACAATGACTTTGGGTAAGCATAGAAAAGAACCACAGGTATTGTCATATTGCCCGTCAACCTTAGACTTATGTGAATGGCATAATAGCTTGTATGGATTAGAAATGTCTCATTTAGAGTAAATATCAATGCTTGGGACAGTGACGATTCACTCATCATCATATGGTTACAACTTAGTGTTAAGCCAATGATCAGACAGCATAGTAGCTTGTTAAGGTGGTTTGTCCATAGCGAGACAACATGATGCCTCCAAGGACATTATGACAGACATAGCTGTTCACTCATTATTTTCTAATCATTGAAAGGCTTCAAGCCATCAATTAGATTGCATAGCAACTTACTCGGGTGGGTTTTTTTTCCTTAAAAGGCGATACTAGCCTCAAGTAAGATATCAAGTGACAACATCTGAATGCTAACTCATGAAAAAAAGAGCATTAGCTATTAGTCGGATAGCATAATGGCATGCCTCGATAATATTACAATAGATGACATGATTCGAGATAAGGAAGTAGGCATTGGTGACCTTATTCTTTTATCATCACCCATGGTATAAAGAAATGATAAAGAAAAGTAAAAGGAAAGATATGTTTTCATTCAATCTATCAACACTTTGGTATGGCCTGAAATGGTTTGGCTCTTATGGCTGACTATATGGGCTTAAGTTGACTCTAACAAGTTCCCAAATCGCTCTTTCATCTAGTAAAAATAGTCGAGGCACCCTGATCCTAGTCCTATTACAGGCTTAGCAAAATAGGTTTAATTTAGATGGATGTATTTTGCTATGCTTATAAGGATAAAAAGAATACCATGAAAGTATAGATACTTTACACCTCAAAAGATAGTGCTAGCCCACGTGTAAAGAAAAGATACCATGGAGGATAATTAACTCACTTCCACCTTATAAAAATGCTATTCTCTCTCTAAAAAAAGTATGACTAAGAGTCTAATGCGGATGTAGTGCCCAATGTGTGGCGAGAAAATAATCAAACATTTTCATTTTACTTATGATCATTAGATTAGAACTATTGTATTCATTTTTCAAGGGGATAGGAACCTAGCAACCACAAGAAATGTGAAAACATAAATAAAGAAGATAAAGAAAAGAAATTATAAATAAACAATGACTAAAATTAAAAGAAACTAAGAATCTGATAAAATTTTGCTAATTGCAGGCCTGACTCTCTAAGTAAATCCCCAGTGAAGTCACCAAGCTATGCTAACCCACCCTCATGGCACATTCGACTTAAAAAACTTAATCAAATCAAATAGGAAGGGGCCTAGCTTTAGGTTATCCCTTGGTTGGGATTTGAATTAAGCGTAAAATGGTGAAGGTAGGGGAGAAGACTATTAGACGAATTGCATGTCCAAATACTCTTAGATGGCTATTATTAAATGGCTAAGACTTGGAGTCAACACCAAATCATTTTCGGCTAGGTATGACAAAATACTAATTAAAATTGATGATTCAGAGTTATAAAACTTGAAACATTGATTTTATGAACTGCATATACCAGAGTTCATTTTTAAAAAGGGTGTGGGGAAAGATTAGCACCTCACAATGCCCAAAATTGATACCATCTAGCTATAAGTTATCCAAGTCTCAGTTTTCCTCGATTTTATATGTGGTCATTATTTATATGTAATCCATTTCTTATAAATGCAATTTTCTAAATATTATATTGGGTTTTTATGGTAAAAGTTTATTAATATCTCTTTATGTATCCTAGGAAGGAGAAGAAACATAAAGTGTGCAGTGAAATGATTTTTAGATTATTTTAGAAGATGATACTCTACATCTAGCATTAGAAGGATATTGACATAGAACATTGCCTCAGATTTTATGAAATTTGAGTTTAAAATCATGAATGCAAAATCATCATGGAAAAAGGAAACGTGTTAGTAAGGCATAAAAGAACATAATATATGTTGCATTAAGGATAGATACATGAAAACAAAAAAAAAGAGGGACGACTGAAATGTATCTCATAATTAACCTAGATTATTGAGGAATAACTAGATTGACTATTTCAAGAAGTGTTTGGCTTCGATGTTCATCTTTGGCATAAGAAGTTTAAAAAAAAAGTTCGAGGATGCTTGGGAAAAAACTTAGATTTTTTATAAAGTTTTAAAATACGGGATTAGAGTATTCTTTTGGAAAAGCAGGGCTAAAGTATCCCTTCAAAAATATGGGGTTAGAATATCCCCTAAAAAATAATTTATGAGTCATTTTTTAAAGTCAAAATTCTTGATATATTTTGAGGAAAATGTAAATCTTAGAATGAAAACCTAACAATTTAAATAGGAAATGGAAATTACTTTTGAAAAGCATTTAGAATCTTGATCCGAGCCTAATAGGACCCTTATCATGATAAAAAAACTCTATGGGGAAAATCATTGAATATTTCAAGTAATTTGAATGACTTAAAATTACTTGAAAAGAAAGTTCAAGAAAATCCTGGTAATTCTATCAAGTTCAATTAAAACAGGGAATGGCATCATGCTGTCTACTTTCCCAAACTTATTCTAGTTTGATTCAAAGGTTTTTTATGGCAATAAAGATATCATTGGAAAGATAAATTAATAAGGATTACTACAAATGTATTCCAAAACTATATATAATTTCTTCTTAGATAGCATTAATTTTTTTGAAGCTAGGTCTAAATTGGTATTAACAGTAAATGCAAGGGAAAAAGAGTAGTGAACTTCAAAAAATTGCAGACTCATTTGGAATTGTTAAATCACAAGTAATACCTTTTGGCAATTGAGTTTTACCAAATTTTCATAAAAGATATTTAAAAATCTAGAAAAATCATCTAATGAGTCATAATTGCCGAAACATAATATGAATTGATAATTCTTAGGGTTCCAAATAGCAAAGGTTCAAAAAATCATAACTCCCACATCTAGAATGATCCAAAGGCAAATAAGGTGTCGTTGTAAAGGTAATTTGAGGCCTTCCAAGAACAATGTCAAAAAATTCCAAAAAAATCATTAAAAGTTCAAAAATAATTTTTTAAAATGGAACTACAATGCTATCAGTATTGAAACAAGGGTTTCTTTAAGTTTATGGCTTTTATGGTCACGTGTCAAGGCATTGAACATACAAATGCCTAATCCAAATCCTGAAGAGTAGGCTGCCAAACCGCCTATTATCCATGCCATTAGTCATGATGAAAGGCTGGAAATAAGACTTTAATAAAACACTTGAATACTTTTTTAGTTTTTATAAGGTTTGAAAATATTTTTTTTAAGCCTAAAGAAGCCATGATTCCAAACATTTGTGCTTCATATATCCCCAAGATTGGAGAAACAATATATTGAAAACATTAAATCCATGCTAATCCACATTGATTAAAGTTAGTATGGACTTAGGGTTTTCTTTGAAATAGATTTTTGCAAGCATCGTAAAGGCATTTCAACAAACATATGAACATTCAAAATAGGAAGTTATCCATGCATTTCAACAAGGAAATCATAGTGAAAATGCAACAAAAGGCCTGATCGAGATCAAAATATGCTAGGATAAGAATTTATACTAGAAATGAATAGGTAAAAATGAGGGAAGCATGGCAAGAATGCATAAACATGGGCATTTTAATGTTAATAAGAAATATGGCATTTTTATCATCAAATAATATTATAGCTTTAAGAAAGTCATCAAAATCCTAGGGCTAACATAAACAAAGCCATAATAATGCATGAAGCCTTAATACGGTCTTGGAAACATAGAAGTTCACTATAATGATGACGATAAAGAAAAATGGAAAATAGAATAGAGGAAAGATGGAAAATATACCTTAATGAAGACCTTAACTCCTAGCTTCTTTCTTTAGTAACAACTAAACAACTTTGAGCTCACTTTGTTCCCTTTCTTCACTATGGATTAGCAAGAAAGGAAAAGAATGAAAGGAAGGAGTTTTTGGTTATGGTGTCTATGGAGGATGGTTTTGAGGGTAGAGAAAAGGAGGATGAGAGGTTTTGGAAAGGTTTTTATAAATGTGCTAGAGGAGCTATAGGAATATAACTTTTTAAGAGAGTTCAAAGGTTTTTGGTGGTTGATGTAAATATGGTGTAACCTCCTCAACTAAGTAAGAAAGTTGGATCACATAGGGTGGATTCTAGCTATTAAAGTGACCTAGCAAAAAAGCATGCATATAGGACTTTTGGCATGTACAACATAATGACTTATTGTATCAATTTAAAACCTTTCACATTTGATTCGTTATCTTGATTATTGCAGGCAAATAAAACCATGCATTAGCTGACCAAATGAGTGATCTTAACTTTATCCTTCATCAAATCAGATTTTCTCATGAGATGCCTTCATGCTAAGCTTAACGGGCCTTTCTAAAATGTGTCAATCTGATGTCTAAAGCCAAAAAATGAAATGCACGTGATTTGTATGAAGTTATGTCTGATTTTGGATGACTTTTAAGGCCAAAGTCATGAACAAATTCATGTTTAGATATTACAATGAAGAAAAGTGTGAAAAAAGCATGACATAGGTGAAGTTTTGCATCAAAACAAGGAACTTTGTATTGATACCAAAAGCCTTTAAGTATCGATACAAAAAAATATTGTATCATTACATACTATATTTTTGGTTGACAGTATCGATACAATAAAGCTTGTATCAATACCAAGCATAACATTTTTTCGTTATCAATACTCAAGCCCTCTGTGTAAATATCACAACCAAAATTTTCCTTGGTATTGATACTTCAGACCTTTTATTGATACCTCTTGCACAAAATTTATGATTTTAGCTACAACATAACTCTGTATCGATATAAAAACCCTTGATATCGATACCATTCCCCAAGTATCGATACCATGCCCTTTGGTATCTATACAAATAATAAGATTTCAAAATTTGAATGACATACAGCCTTATATGGATACCTCAAGCCCATGTATCAAGACATACATACAAAAATATGGATTTTCTTACCTTTAACTCTCTTAACCCTTTTGCGTTGGTTAAGAATGATGGAAAACTAATTCATGCTTTTTCAAGTAACCTTGTTGGTGCCTCAGATGCTAACTTCTGATAACTCGAATGTTGGTTGTGACAAAATGGGGTGTTTACACTAGATTTATTATTTATACAAAATTCATGCATTAAAAGGGGATTATATCAAAATAACAAGTTAAAATTAAGGAAACCAAAACCGATGTAAGACATAGCTAAAAGGTACCAATTTTGAGCATCATGGCAGTGTTAATATTTCCTCACGTGTAACTAATTCCCAACCCAATCGACTAATATATGGACCATGTAGAGCTTTGAATTAATTTTTTGAGTTTTATAACTTAGAAGATCAGTTTCAACAAGCGTCTAATCTTGCCTAACCTAAATGATCAGTAGTGTCTCCAAGTCTTTAGCCACTTCATGGTGGCCATCCAAAACCAATTAGACGAGTGATTCATCTGGCAGCTTTTCCCCTACTCTCACCTCATTACACCAAATCCAAATCCCATCACTTTGAAGTTGTGGACGTTATCTGAATAATTGGGTAGGGGCATGTTGCTATTGTAGACAAAAATAAAAGAGTTTACTATTTGATAGATATTTTGCAAAAGTGACATATAAGAACATTAAAATAAAGCTTACATCTAATATCTTGCTAAAAATCCAATTTAAAACCAATTAATTAGAAAACTAACTTAAATATAAAACCAAGCTTTAGGATTTTTTTTAAGTAGACATGCGTAAAACTTCTTATGATAATTCAATTTGTGATTACCTATACAACGAACCACTTTCAATATCTTGATAAAAGTGTTAAAGAAGGACTTAATCTTCATTAGTTTTCTCGTATTCTCTAACAAAGTTCAAATTTCTACTTCTTTTGAACTGCCCAAAATGACTTGGAACTTTGATTTTGATTATTTGCTCTATAAGGGTTTAAATTTCAGTTGCAGATACATTTTGGTGGCATTGCATTTGTCATAGCTACGAATCTAGTAGATACTTTTGTGGTTGACAAATATCGACAATAAACATAGATGATGAAGTTTGTCAAACTACAAAATAACGACCTTCACATCGTGTTAGTGTTGTTATTTAATATCCGATATCTTTTCATTTAGCTTTTTCATTTTTTTTGACTCGAGGTTAGGATATTCCTAGTGGTGGCTGCTAGGGATTTAAAATGCGATCATGGTCACAGTTTTTTGTCACATCACGTTTATCATGTTTGTAGATATAATGGATGCTATTGCAGTCTTTGTGGTCATCATGGTCATAAATTTTTATTTAACTTGCATAACTTATCATAAAACATAACAATTACAATTATAATCATCAAAAATTCTTTTTAATGACTTAAGATTGTAGTTGTGCACATTAATTGATTTAATATTATTGATATATCAAAGGATTTAACATTTTTATCTTAAATTACTTTTGATTTATTATACAATAATATGAACATTTTCAATTGTTATTTAATTATAGAAAATAATAATAAGGATTAATCTAATACAAATAATAATAATACAGCAAATACCAAAACTCAACTTGAATATAAAATCATAATTAATTAAAATAAAATTAATATATAATTTTTAACTTTAATACAAAAAATCACATCCATTAAATTTCCAAGATTTTTAACCTACAAAATTCATCTCCTAAAGATTTATTTAAATTTTTTCCAAAAATATTTGTAAAATACAATTAGATAGGTCATTTAAAATGCACACGACTCTCTCCCTAAATTTGGCTTACCTACTAAATCTAATCCCACTCCAATCCCAATAATCGAGGAGTTCATTTTATGCAATTCCTAAATGCCCTCAATTCAAAAATTCCTAATTCCTAATTTTTCTTCCAACCAAGTTCTCTTCTTCTTTAAAATTTCTCTTTGAATCATAGCCATCTTTTCAAACTTCAGCAATCTTCTTAGTTAACCATGTTTTGGCTCTCAGCCTCTTTCTAATCTCTTCCCCTCCAGCCTTTAAGTTCAAATTTATAGTCTTTTCACTGTGTTTGAGATTTTCTAAAAAAAATTTTCTAGTATCTATGATTTATGGGTTGTAATCATGTTGTGTTGATATGTTAAATATTCTTATATTCTTAAAAAAAAAAAGCTTATGTGACTTTTCCTGCACTTGACTCTATCTCTTGCTCATGTTTTTCTATTTTCATACAAGAATAAGGATTTTTTTTAAATAGATAATGATATAGCGAAAATAGCTAGCTGTAACGATCGTTATTTTTTTTATATAACTGCTTTTTGTGACAAACAGTGGTCACTATTGGTGTGAAAATTTTCTCATCGCTTTTTACTTCTATATTGTGACGGACTAGATTAAATAGTTATCAATGACGGACCCAGGAAAATAAGTACATCCGACTTAATTGGTGAGAAAGAAGTATTTCTCATTTAGGAGTAGGGTGATCATCGGAATGAATCACTTATCCAACTATTCTTGTATAGCTTCTATGAAGTAGTCGAGAAATTGGAGTCGTCACCAATCATTTAGGCTAGGTGTGACACCAATTAAAATCGATTCCATTAAATTTTGAAAACTAATTTTAAAAAGACTGATTTTAGGTTCTAGTGAAAACTAGAATAGGTAATTAGGCTGGGTTATGTGCGGGGAAGGATTATTATCCCCATTAAACTCTAAATCGATATCATTTAACCATATATTATTTGAATTTGGTTTTCCTAGTTTTAATTGTCATTATCCAGTGTAATCCCTTTGAATACTTGAATAAATTTTGAAAATAGGAAACCTAGGTTTTTGTAAATTTAGAGTTCACTAAGCTCCCTATCCAAGTAGGAAACAAAGCATAAAGTTTTGTTAAAAATTATTTTTTTGGGTTTCATTTTGAAAAAGGTATCTCAAGTTAGGTACTCGAAGGCCCTAACCCAAAATCTTACCTTAATGATGTTTCAAAATGTTTAAATGAAATTCCATGAAAAGATTATCATAGAAATTAGAGTTGTAGACTTTTAGCTTTAATTTTAACTTAGTTTCTGAAAAGGCGAGCAGCTAGCAAAGTATCCAAAAGGAGAAAAGAGATTTTGGAGAAACTTAAAAATTGAAAATCCAACCAATCTTAGTTGTTCTCTTTTCTCCTTTTTATCTTGCTTGTAATATTTACAATGGTTAAACTCTTTTATTTTATGTTTTCTTTAGTTATCATGAATTAAATTAGCTTTTCTAGAGTTACAATGAAACTCAAGATATTTTGGATTATTTTATTATCTTTCTTGATTTTAATGATATATGATTTATTTATTCAATCTTGTTCTTATTGTTTTTAGTTGCTTGATCACCAAATAAATTGATTTGGTAAACCCTAATACACATGGAAAAAAGAGAACTTTGTGTTTAGACATAGACTAAACTTTGTGTTCAAACATAGATTGAATAACACATGTTTCATATTCACTTATTATAATGAATTGATCTACATGTTAGATTTATTATGATGAATCAATATGCATGTTAGATAGGAATATACAAGAATGTTATGTTTAGCCATCTTAAGAGTCTAAGCTTAATAATTTCTCTTTAATTCAATTTGTATAGAAATATAGTAAATTGGTTAAGAAAAATATTTTTATAAAACTATCTGAAGATATTTATAAATAAATTAAAATTTTATGTCAACAATTCATTCTCATTAGTCAAGTCAAGAGAGTAGAATAAATTCAGTTGTTGAGAGAAATTGTACTTATAAACCTTTACCATTAATATTTTAGTTTTAGTTAATTTTTTGTTTATAAATTGTAATCCTTTGTTTAATAAAAATTAAGTTATTTTAATTTTAATAGTTAACAAATTTAGTACAATTGCTTGTAAGATTGACACTTTACTTTATAATTATACTACTTGATTTGATACATGCACTTGTATAGTAAATTTGACAACAATATTAAATCATGATCTAATTGGTTTCCTCCTATTTTTTTTTTTTTTGCTTGGTTTTTTTGCCTCCTTCCTAAAATATGATTCATTATTATGTATTTTCGGATTTTTATATATGTTGAATTAATATAAGGATAAAATTAGTTGTCAATAAATGAATGAATTTGACTGTTTGCATTGGGATTTAGGAAAATTATCTTATATACTATTAATGGAGTTTTTAGATTACACAAACAAGAAATGTTAACATGATAACACATATTCTTAAATATAATAAAAAAATTAATTAAAAATAAAAATGATATATGTGACAAAATTTTAATGTGCTTCTAGAGTTAAAAAATTTTCATACTAATATGTCGAATACTAGTCTATAAAAATATATAGCTATAATTAAAGGACCAATTGTCGATAAGTTCTGCTTTGTTGCTTTATTTCTCTTATCAAGAAATTATGTTGAGTGCATTTTAGTTGGCAAAGTCTTATTTTCTCACCAACCAAACAAGGGGGGCCATGAATTTAGCGAGTTTAAGGATTTAATCAAGCTCCAAATTCTGCAGATCTCTCAAAATCGAAAGCTAGAAATACCAAAATATTTCTTATGATGTTGAATGAAACTAACGTAAGCTTATTAGTTATTGTACCATAAGTTGACAAGGGCCGTTCAAAAGTAATGCCACCTAACCAAAGGCAAGCTTAGGCGTACCTTTCATCATGTGTTTGGGCTTCTTGAAGTAAATTTTACGGAACATAAAAAGTTCCAGAGAACCAAACGTTGATCAATGATTTGATTTGCCAAGACAAATGCCTCATATTTGCTTGAATTATGTAAATTTCTTGACTGGATATAGGAACTGATGAATTAAAACATAACTATCGATGTCTAAAAAGCCAACATTACATGATAGCTTTCAAAGAAATCTTTATTTGAACAGTGAAGCATTTAATGTAAAATCAATTAAAAATGAGTGAAAAAATCCAACATAAATGTAAGATTATATAAAGTTCAAGATTTAATAAATGTAAGATATTACTACTTTAATTGGTCTCATCATGTGTAAGCAAAGTAAAGAAATACCTTATATGACAAACTAGAAAGAAAACAAATAAAAGTAACATGTAAAAACAAAAAAAAATAAAATAAAATCTAAAGTTTAATATTACGTTAAGTATCTAACCTAAAACAGATTGATAATAAGTAGAGGGACTCAATCTGAATATAAGACTGCAAGATTCCCAAAACTTAATGGGTATGGAATAATATTACTTTAATATAAAATTTTTTCCATTTGACAATTGTAACAGAAACCAAAATTACAGAAGTGAAGCATTGTTTTTAATTATGCTCGAAATTTGCATATCAAACAGGCATTTCAGAGTCCTCAAACACAAAAGAAATAGATAGTGGATGAATCATGTATGAAATAGAATCAAGAAAAAGAAAAGTATAACTACTACAGTATCGTTTTGGCTTTAGATCATTCTTCACATCATATTTGAGGACAATCAATCTCCCTCGTGACTAAACTGTGATCTTGATCAAGTCTTTAAATCTACATTTTTTATGAAAACTATAGTAAAAGAATAGGTCCATCCATCTTATTAGAAGCAAGCATAAATATCATTAAATTAAAATACCCTTTTTTCCTTTTATCTTTCTTAGATCATGGCAACTGTAGAACGATTTTGAATAGGTGGAACAAAATTGGGGAAAAAGGAATCGAAGTCTTGTTTTGTTTCTATTCATCATCTTTTGCAATTTATATTAAAATTTATGATATTTATTTATGGAAGTCTATCTGCTTAACTAGTGTCTAAATTAATATGATTAATATGATATATTTAATACACATATCATATTCATTTTTAAAATTTTAAAATATTTATTAATTTGTATTAAATTTATGTTTACAAAAATAACATAAAACTATATGAGAGTGGAACATATGACTTGTACTTGCCCATGAAAAGTATATAGTAAAATGAGAGTGGAAACTTTCGGTCATTAGATTCATCTTGATGGATTTCATTAATTACAGCAATCATCAATTTTTCACAATCTCTGAATCCAAGCAAGAACAATAAGAAACCAAGCAATGATATATTATATTTTTTTCTCAAACCCAAAATCAAGAAACATTCTAGGATTGCAGTGACCAACAAACTTATACTTCCTATAAAAGAGAAAGAAAATGAGGTCCGAAATCTTCAGAAACATACCATCTAGAAGTGAACGAGAAAAATTATAAAAAACAGCATGTGACACTGACAACCATGAAAGTAGTGGTTATTTTTCATTTTGTCTTTCCAAGGCAGGTGCCATGGCCCTACAACATTGACTTTTCTATCTTCTTGAGGCCGATGTCTTTGCATTTTTTTTTTTTTCCTATTCATACTGGATTCAATTCTCCTACTCACACAGTAAATGACAAACAGAAATTCCAATAGGAAAAGGGGAAAAAAAAAGATCAAATCCAAGAAATTAGAGAGTAAATTATCAATCATTTCTTCCTGTGGTTCTTAGCTTTGCCATTGAAGAAGATTGAACCTAAACCAAACAAATTTCCAGAAGGAACATTCAGAACAGGATTAACATGAACTTGGACACCATTACCGTAAGGCTTGTAAGTAGTCTTCCTTAATGGAGGCTTCTGATAAGTTGTTGAAGACTTATAGGAGGAAGTAGTAGCATGTTTATTTGAATTGTGCTTAGCAATCGAAGCCTGTTTAACATTTGGTGTAGAGCCAGTTGAATTGCTTCGTGACAAAAGTGGCAAAGGGCATAAGCTTCTGCCATATCCACTTCCGCAATTCAAGCTGCTACTCCTCTTGAAACCCCAGAATGACTTGGAACTTTGCTTCTCGTGATCTACTTCATCCCCGCCCGTTTCATCCCGCGTAATCTTGTTCTCTTTCGAGCTTTCTTTCTTCGCATTATCTTTAACATTAGCGGCATCCTTATGAATAGAATTTGATCGTGCCAATGGCAATGAAGGTAAAGACTGATCATCAGCTTGTTTAGGGGGGACATTAATCTTTTTCTTGATCTCAGTAGCAAGGATTTTTCCATCCGAGAAAAGCTCGTCAGCAGATGATGATTCTTGTTCAAAGCTTTCACGAACACAGAAATCAAAATCAATGCTTGAATTCAAGGATGAAGGTTTTGATCTAAGAGGGCGTTGCTCGACAGGCACAACATCAAAATGACAAAGATCATGAGAAAATGAAATCCTTGGACTCATACCAGAACTCTCTGAGCATAGTTCTAAAGCCATTTTCTGTGAAACTTTCCAAAGTAAAAACGAAAATCAATCATGCAAAACAAGAAAGAAAAAAAAAAAAAGAAAAGAAGGATGATTGTGGGTTTATTCTTATAAGAGAATATGCATTAAACCAATGGAAACCACATTCAGATACTGAGATGAAAAAGGAAAAGAATTGAAAGGGGTCATAAAAAAGGAGAAAAAATGGGCAGAAGATGAAGCATGTCCTGCAAAGGGAAAGATTTGGTTAGGAATAAAAAAGGAAATTAAAATGAAGAATTGAGAATTGAGAGTTGAAGTTTTGAAGGAGTCAGTCAAGTGAGTGGTAGAGGATAAAGACCAAAATAAGAGACGCGAGGAGAGTTTTTTTGCAGCAAAAAGCAACCTTTTTCTCTCTTTCTCAGTGGCGAGTTAGTTAAAACTTGAAAAGGGAGAATAATCTGCTGCGATTCTGATACAGGTAGACAAGTTTCTTTTACCAGCTAATTTTGACATCAGAAGAAATATAATAAACATAAAATATGCGATGATAAAATATATATACATAAAGGTAACATAAATATGTCGATATATATAATAAAAATATTAATATATTAAAATTTATATAAATATAAAATAATTTAAATTAAAAAAATAAAATACAAATCTACAGATTATTTGAGAAGAGCTACCGACAAGTGATATTCTATATTTTCTTTATGCCATAATTTTTATTCCTTTTTTAATAAATAAAATAATTAACAGCCTCGGCAGTTGTGACTGTGAGCATTATAAAAATAAATAAATATATCCTAAAAAATTATTGTTTATTTTTAAATATAATTCAATAATAAATATATCCAGAGTTGAATTATTCATTAGGTTAGGTTACAAATTGAACTTTGCCAGAGCTTAAAGTTTTTAAGGGGTAAATCGGCTGATTTAGCTTTGTAAGGTTTGACATAATTCATAAAAACTACTGCGTACTAGAATTGATAAAATTTTCCTTTAACAATGTATGAGCTAATTGTTCAACATCTAATTTCTATCTATCTATCTATATTATTGATAACGCATAAGATAATTTTTATATATCTACATCTATATATTTATATTATCTATATCTATATATTATTATAAAATTTTTACTATTGCACCAGATAATTTTTATGTATCCACATCTATGTATCTATATTATCTATATCTACATCCATATCTATATATTATTAGAAAATTATTTACTAAGTTAAGCCAAATAATATCAATTCCATAAAAAAAATTACACATAAATCAAAATATAAAATAAAAAATTATATATTTATAAGAATATTTGTGTTTTTATTTTTACTATTTTTTAAATAAAAAATAAAAAATAGTACTTTTTAATAAATTATCCATATTTTTTAACCAATAACCATCAAAATAGCTTTTTCTTTCCCATATATTTTTAATAATTTTTCTGTTCCACCCGCTTATTATGTGTGCCAATTCTAGTTAATTATAAAGCCACTGGTTGAGCTAGTATCATGACACTAACTTCATTAAAATAAATTATACAAAAGTCAAAATAAAGTCACTGACTGATTTCGCACACCCATTTATGTGAGTGGATAGTTTTTTTTTTTTTTTTCCTTCCTTTAACAGAATAGTTTATTTTAAAGAAATGTATGTAATTTTTTATAGTTTTCAATATAAAAATGGATGACTTTCGTAAATTTTTTAAATAAAAAAACTTGTTTTAAAAAAATTGAAAAGACATTAGCATCCCTTATAATTTTTTAATCTTTTAGTAATTTATACGATTAAATTGATATCATTTGACTTATAATATCAACTTAATCAAAAATTTTATTAATAATATAGATAATAATAAAAAGAATTAAGAATGTTGCAATATTTTAATTTAAAAAACCTACCCACAAAAAATATTCATTCTTCTAAATATCGTTCACTTAAGAAAAGAACTCCTTTTTTAAAAAATTGATATGTTTTTTAACTTATTATATTTTAAAAATACAATTTTTTAAAAAAAGAAACATAATATATCCTTAAATCTTCTAAAAATAAGAATAAATCGAAAGGACCAATCACTCCTTGAAGCATAAGAATAATCTTCTAAAAAAAATTAAAGCAAGGTAAAATAGGATAAATCCTTAAATGTAGGGATTGATCATTTTCCTATTAATGTAAATATTTGGAGAAACAATCAAACAAGAAAAAAAATTTTTATACATGATCATTCAAACAACAAAAATACAAACTTTTTCTTTTAAATAAATTTATTTTTCTAAAATAATTATTTGAAAGCCATTTTTCACCGAACAAGAGAAGTCTAACTCTCGATCACGTTGTAATAAAAATAAATAAAGGGTCCAATGTGCCGGGGAGGGCTTCCCAATCCCACCAACATCATCTTTAAACCGAACCCCCTTAACTAGGGTTTACAATCGCTAACACAAGTCTGTGAAGTGTTTTGAGTTTTGGCTCTCTTTAGTGAATAGATTAATGCACAAGAATTTGTAGTATCAAGATGCGAACCAAAAACATAAATAGGTTATTCTATGTTTCTTTTGTAAATTACTATACTTATATGATGTAGGAATTAATGTTTTAATGTTTTAACATTTGTTCCAACACGTTATTTGCTCAAGTCACAATCTAGATTGCTTAAAACTTTATTCAAATCTATATTAATCTATATAATAAATATATTTAAAGTTATTATCCCCTCAATTTTAGTGGATAACTTCAATCGGTTGTCACGTGGCAAATTTATTTTTATATTTTTTTT